>JAGGAP010000647.1:0-15456 GCA_017657235.1 Termitomyces sp. T73sscA
AGCTGCACATGTGATCTAGACATGTGATCCCAGCAGGTGACCCGGACATGTGACCCGGACATGTGACCCGGACATGTGACCCCAACATGTGACCCCAACATGTGACTTAGGTATCATGTGACTTACCTTATTTTCTTCAATGCCTGGCAGGGTGGATCTTTAGACTTGTTCTCTTTGGATTCTCCTCTGCCAGGTGCATAACTATTAATAATTACCTACACATATTAATATACTTTGGATTCCCCTCTGCCAGTTGCGTAATTAGCCGCAACCTCCAGAGGTCGCCCTTATAGACAGTGGTGGAAGAAATCTTGAATGAACCTTTGATAGAGATTAGTAAAGCCAAGACAAGCCTGCACCTCTTTCTTGTTCTTTGGCTTAGTGTAAGAGGACCAGTCTCCAGACTATGTCTAACACTATTCCAAGCTTAATCCAATGATTTGCCCATTCCTAGCCCTTCTGACCGACCACTATCCCCTTCCATCTTCTAGTAGTCAGCCTTAATGAGTCACATGCATGGACCTTATTCAGCATCAATTATTGTTAGTCATACTTCATTACATACTAGGGCCTGCTTAGTTAAGCAGTATTAGTAATAGCACAGCCACCAATATAGTATAAAAGCAGCCTGTGGATAGAATATTCCCAAGCTGAACAATAGCAGTATTCTCCTGGCCTATTCACTGAATTGACTGTAAGCTTCTTTAGCAATGTCCAACCCTCTGCTTGCTTTATTTGCCTCTTGCTTGACTTCTGCCTGCCTCTGAGCCCACTTGATTCTTGCTTGTTGCTTGCATTGTCTGTGCTGTAGAAGGAGTTCTGCAGATGATAAGCCTTGCCTTTACACTTATGCCGCTCTACTACACCAGCTACCTTAACAGAATCCATTTTAGCCATTCCATGTGAAATGATTAGCCTTGGATACTTGACCTTGGTTTGCTCAAACTTGCACTTCTCAGACTTGAAGTAGAGCTGGTATTGATGGAGGTGTTCCAGAACAATGCATGTGATGCATTGATGCTCCTTTAACATCTTAATGTAGATGAGAATATTATCAAGATAAACACAGACTACACCTTCTGCAATCAGGTCATGGAAGATGTTATTCATCATTGTCTGGAAAGTGGCAGAGCTGTTTGTGGGGCCAAAGAACATCACCAAAGGTTTAAAGAGTCTGCAATTGGTTCAGAACACTGCCTTCTACTTATCTTCTTTTATGCACACAATGTGGTGAAATAGCATGCAATACAGAGGTCGTTGACAAGCTTTAAGATGAGTGGCAGGAGATAGCAGTTCCTCACTGTCACATTCAGAATGCAATAGTTCTGAACCAGATGTAAGGGATCCATCTGTTTTCTTAATAAAAAAGACTGGAGAGGCCATGAGGGACTTTAAAGGATATATCTGGCTAGAGTTAAGATTCTCCTGCAAAAATGCATCTAGCTTGTCCTGCTCATGGGGAGCCAGAGAGTACACCTTGCAGCTAGATAGTTCTGCATCTGAAATAAGTTCAATAGCATGATCCCACTGCTTATGTGCAGGAAGAGAATCAAAAGAGGCCTCAGAGACTGTTATGGAAAGGCTTTGGCTGAGAGTTGGCTGCAAAAAGCTTGGGCCAACTGTTGGAAAGTGGTCTGATTAGCCCAAATCTCAGCCTCTGTGGGTGGAGGTCAAAGAGCTATAGCATGGATCCTATTACCTACCTCAATTGCCTCATCTGGAGACTCAAGATCAGGAGCACTGGCAAACTCACCTTCTTGTCCTTTGTCCCGCTAGAGTCCACATCCCACACCTCAAACATTTTCATAGAGGCCTCTTTATAAGAGAACGCCAAAAAGGTCCAATAAATCAATATCAAAGAAGGGAAGGTGCCCTATATGACAAGCACATATGGCTATGTGCTTCTTGACCTATGCTCTTTAATCTGTGCTTTATGCTCCTCTCTCACCTCATCAGCATATGTAGAACAATATTGAGGGCATTAGGTCATGTGCACCTTGCTCTTAGCTCAGTCAATCTCAGGATTATGGTCTCAGAGCCATGTAAGTCCCAAGATTATGTCCTGCTTTTCCAGACTAGTGACAGCAAAAGCAGCATGCTCCAAGTGTGTGCAATAACAAAGCACCAGATTCACTACAGAATGGATAGATCTAGCTTCATTGAGCATACTATCAATGTTGTAGACTGGAACTAGATGAGAGAGGGGCCAGGTAGTAAGCTAATAACATTCTACTTAGTTCACATCAAGGAAAAGTCCTGTAGCACCACTGTCTAATAGAGCTATAATGCTCTGATTTTATTGTGTATTAGTTGTCTCTATCTCCATATTCAGGTGCAGTGAGTTAGAAGATGTGTCACGACCCTTACCAACACCCGCACCAACCCCTAGGCCCCGGACCCCCCATGTTCCCCCAAACTGCACCGGAACACCAGGACCCCTGTCAACATACCCTCCACCAACCTGTCCAGCAACCCCTGCACCCTGGCACGCCACCCATCAATCCCCCATCAACCCTGGCACGCCACCCATCAATCCCCCATCAACCCTGGCGGCCGTGCCAATCGATCCCGACCACCCACCAATCACCTGGCCTCCTGCACGATCATCCCCGAATGTCCCGCATGATCACCCCCAGCGCCATTCAACACCTCGGGTACACAGCCTCATGCACCGGCTCCGATCGACATACCCGGGAACTGAACCTCCCCGAACCGGCTCCGGACCTCATTATTTAAGCTCGTAGGTAGTGATCCGTTACAGTAGTCTTGATATTACCTTTGCCGTCCCTTTGTCGTACCACCGTTTTGTACAAGCCTGTCTACTTGTCTGCCAATCTATATCGTCTTTTCTCTCCAAGTCTCCCGGTCTCTCTAAGTCTCTTTTCCCTCTTCGCCTCAGTCTCCCGGACTTTGTCTCAGTCTCCCGGTTCTTTCTCTCTCACCTCCGCCCACTTTCCCTCCTACTCCTCTTGCTTCCGGACTTCGCCCAGGATCCTGTCTCCCCCTCTCTGCTCATTCCCTGGTACTCCGTACACCCCCGGAGCACCTCCCACCCCTCCGGACTTCTTCCAGAACTCTTGCTCTTGGTCCGGGACTACTCCCTCCAATGTCAAGTCCGCCTTGTAAGGACCTGCTTGCAGTTGGAAGCCCCCATAGTCAGCAGAACCTGACATAATATCAAGACTCCTGCCTTACCCCGTTCTTAATGTCTACCTACAACCAAAACTACTACGCGACCAGCTACCCCACTGATGCCTATGGCCGCCCGATACTCGAAAATTACCACTACAGCACCCCACAATCCATGTACCCACCAGCTCCTCCGGAGGCCTACCCAGCACCCCGTCACTGGACCTATGACCCCAACAGACCCTCCATCAGTCAGGGCCTACCCCCAGACTGGCTGGCTTGTACAGAAACATCCCCGGTAGACTTCCAGAGACTTCTTGGGGACCTCCCCTCCCCCACGCCAGTAGAGGACCCTTCGCACTCTGGCCCTACGCCATTCAACCCCCATACCACGCCCCAACCTCCGACTCTCCCGACTCTGTTCCCCCCATTCAACCTTGCCCAGCGGCAGGACCGCCACCCAGACCCCCCTCCTCCCCTTTGGAACAACGAGTCAAGGACTACCACTGGCAACGGGATGAAGTTCTGCGAGTGCTCCGGATCTCCCCCAAGGAACTTGCCCAATGCACCTGTGCCTTCCTGATAACTCTCAGACAAAACAACATCAGCGGGACCCCCGAGGAGTGGGCCAAGCGACTCCTCCATTTCAATAAACAGTTCCTTCGAGGAACCCTCCCCGCCAACATTAAAAGGACCCTACAAGCGGACCCGGCACTCCGTAACAAGCTCCAGTCCCTTCTCAACAAGATCCACACCAGTCCCAACCCGCGATGCTTCGAGAACCCTATAGACCCAGCTTGGTCCTTCCATGTTCAACGGGACAAACCTCAGACAGAGACCCCAGGGAATCCACAACCCACAGACCAGCAACGACAGGACGAACTCAACGCTGCCTCTGCTACCCTGCGAGCCCTGAATCCGACTGAGGGACTCTTTGACCAACCTACCACCCATACCGTTGGCCTCTTGGCTTGCCCTCAGGCCAACTCGGTGCCCAACGCCTTCAACACCTGGGGACAAGCAGCGGCCGGGGAACCCTCCACAGCACCCAACCCTGTCATCGGGGACGACCACATGTCGGAGGACACCCTCACCTACATCGACAAACTCCCGGCCCTGGGACCCCCCAGCAATCAAGGGAATCCCTCTTTGGCCACCGAGGGCCTCCGTGAACCCCCTCTTCACATGGACCCAAGGCCCCCTCGGGCCCGGGAGGCACCCCCTCGCCCCTACAGCCCTCCTCAACCCCAGTTCGCCCCAGGCCCAATCCAAGCCGCTCCCGAACCCCCACCACCTCGCCCTCCCCCTGGCCAAGGCCCTCCCTACCCACCTGTACCCCTGGGATGATCCCCTCCTCCGCCAGGCACCTATAGCACCAGGGCTCCCCTCCCTGCCTAGTGGGCCCCTGGCCCGCTCCCTGGAGGGAACGGACAACCCCCTGGTGGGAGATCACCTGACGGACCCCCCGGGGGATGGGGAGCGGCCACGGACGCGTTCCCACCCCAACAAGGAGGAAACCACTACTACTATTACTACAATGCCGCCCCTCCTCCTAGGAACCCAAATCCTCCAGACGACACCCAGGACGCCTTAGCCCGCGAAGAAAGGCTAGACATCCAAAAGCTGGAACCCTTCCACGGCCGCAACCTCCGGAAGTGGCGGGCCTTCCTCATGCAATGTCTCAACACGTTCCAGGCAAAGCCCATCACTTTCCAGCTAGAGGGCTCCCGGATCACCTTTGCAGCCTCGTACCTGCAGGGCCTAGCTTTTGACCATTACATGGCCCTCCTCCGGTTCGATCCCAGCAACACCGTACTATCCCAGTGGTCTGCCTTTGTACAAAAGTTCTCCAGTCGGTTTGGTATCTTCAACACTGTGGCCGAGGCCAAGGAGAACCTCGTCAACTTCTGGATAAGGTCTGAGGAATGATTTGCCACCTTCATCATCCGTTTTGAGAAGGAGGCCTACGAGACGGGCTGGAACTACAATGCTCTCCAGTTTGCCCTCCGTTGTGCCCTGCCCCAGCGCATCAAAGACGTCCTCCGCCTCGCCCCCAAACAGTCCTCCTACAATGGGTACAAGGCACTAGTAACCCAAATCAACCAACGGTACTGGGAGGACTGTAACGAGTACGCCAGCTTCTGACCTCAATGGAATCCCTCGGGAGGTCCCCCCTGGAAGGCAGGCACCCCCAGGAACCCAACCATACACACCCAAGGGAATCCCGCACCTCCGAATCCCACTGCATGCCCCCCTCCAGATTGAGGTCCCCCGGGCCCGCCCCGCAACTCCAGACCGCACCCCCAAGCAGCCCTCAATGCCGCCGACCTCAACAACACCTCGGACCCGTTGCCAGGAGACCTGGATAGTCCCGAGCCTCCTAGTGATGACTCCGACAAGAACGACGGAGAAGAGGCCCTCCACACCAACCGCGTCCGGAAACTCGACCGGCCCTGGATCGACGTCTCCGAGGATGTCCAGGAACAACAATGCCGGAAGGGTACTTGCCTCCTCTGTGGGGAGCTCGGCCACTTCATCAGTAACTGCCCGAAATGCCAGACCATGGGACGAGCCGTATGGACCCTTGACGGAGAAGAATGCGACTTCCAGTTCACGGAAAACAACCCCGCGGTTTAGGACCGGAAGACATCCTGAATCGCAGTGCTGACCCCCGCGTCTTCCTCACCCTGGTCTCACATATCTGCACCACAGCTAATTCTATTTTGAACACCCTTGCGAGCCCTCCTCAACTCCCCCGCACTCTCCTCCTCTGCACCACCCTGGCCGCCTCCCCAGAGACCATCAACACCCTGGTGGACAGCGGCACCACCAACAACTTCATCGACAAAACCCTGGCCACACTTGCTCCCCAGCCACCCCAGAAACTCCCCCTTCCCATACACCTCCGACTCTTCGATGGCAGCACCTCCTCGGCAGGGGACATCACCCATGTGGTACACATGCTGGTGACCTTTGCCTCTGACACCCGCCAAACTATCCGACTCCTGGTCACCAAGCTCCACGCGGCGGCCCCCTTAGTCCTCGGACTCCCCTGGCTATGGGCCACCAACCCCTGAATCAACTGAAAGACCCTCACCCTCCACCTCGGTCACAAACCGACACCCGACCATGAACCCCTACTCCCCAAAACCCCGACGACCCACCCGGGGGACATCCAGGGCCCCCCAGAGGGACCCCTCGACCTTTGATCAAGGTCTACCAGGTCTTTTATGATCCACGTGAAGCTAGGTGACGCCCCCAACCCTCTTCTGGCGCTTGTCAACAGTGGAGCCACCGGAATGTTCATCAGCAACCAACTAAACCTCTCCCACTCTGAGCTGCCTAAACCCCTGGAACTCCGGCTGTTTGACGGAAATGAGGCCACTTCCGGACCCATCACCAGAAGCCATTCCACCACCCTCACCCTCGACAACAACCTCTGATTCCCTGCCAACCTCCTGGTCACACAGCTCCCCGAATCCACTCCCATTGTCCTGGGCCTCTCCTGGCTCCGCAAAGTCAACCCAGACATTGACTGGGAGAACCTCTCCATGACCTTTCCTACCCCCGGAGTCAGCCTCGCCGCCATCCGCCTCTACCCACCCCCCCCCGAACACCCCAAATGCTCCGACTTGCCTCTTGTCAATCCTCCCAAGTCCCCCCCGAACATCCCCCGGAACCGTTACAAAGGCCCCGAATACCCCTCCTGGACCCCCTGAACCCCACCCCCAACATCAAAATCATCGGCGCCACCCCGTTTCCGCGCCTCCTTCAGGATGGCACCCCTGCTTTCCAACTTCAGGTGTCCCCGACGCTACCCGAGGAACACCTCCAAGCCGGAGATGCCGCTCCCAAGCCCTAAACAGAGGAAGAGGTCCTCAAGGAGGTCGTCCCCCCTGAATACCATGAATTTGCTGACGTCTTCTCCGAGGGCAGCGCCAAAGACCTCCCCCCACACCAGCTCTATGACCACAAAATCGACCTGGAAGACAGTGCGAGCCCTCCCCTCAGTAAAGTCTACAACATGTCCAAGGTCGAACTCCAGGCCCTCAAGGATTACCTCAACGACATGCTAGGGAAGGGCTTCATCCGCGCCTCGACCTCCGCCGCCAGAGCCCCAGTACTCTTTGTCAAAAAGAAAGACGGATCCCTCTGACTCTGTGTCGATTACTGGGGCCTGAACAAGATCACCAAGAAGAATCGTTACCCCCTCCCCCTCATTGGCAACCTCGTCAACCAACTCCACAAAGCAAAAGTTTATTCCAAGATTGACCTCCGGTCTGGATACAACAACGTTCAAATTGCCCCTGGCCACGAATGGAAGACTGCCTTCCGGACCTGCTACGGCCTTTTCGAATACCTGGTGATGCCCTTCAGAATGACAAATTCTCCCACGACCTTTCAGTACTTCATGAACAACATCTTCCACAACATGAACAACGTCTTCATCATCGTTTACCTGGATGACATCCTGATCTACTCCGATTCCCTCGAAGACCACCGGGACCACGTCCGGCAGGTCCTCGAACAACTCCAGAGACACAACCTGCATGCCAAGCCAGAAAAGTGCTCATTCCACACCACCAAAGTTGAGTACTTGGGAGTAATCGTCACTCCGGACGGAGTCCGCATAGACCCCTCAAAAGTCCAAGCCATCCTCGACTGGCCCGCCCCGAAGAACGTCAAGGAGGTCCAGTCATTCCTCGGATTCGCCAATTTCTATTAATGTTTCATCGACAACTACTCTGGCATCACCAAACCCCTCAACTGACTCACTCGCAAAGAATCCCCCTGGGAGTGGGATAGTAAGTATCAGAGTGTATTTTGGCTACTCAAGGAGGCCTTCACCGCAGCCCCGGTTCTCCGACACTATGACCCTGCCCTCCCAATCATCCTCGAGTGCGACGCTTCCAACTACGCTATTGCCGGTATCCTCTCTCAAATGGATCTGGAGACTCAGGAACTCTGACCCGTTGCCTATTACACCCGATCAATAATCCCGGCCGAACTCAACTACAACATCTACGACAAGGAACTCCTCGCGATAGTTGAGGCCTTCAAGCAATGGCGAGCCTACCTGGAAGGCACCTCGCACCAAAGCCAAGTCTACTCGGACCACAACAACCTCCAGTACTTCATCACCACCAAACTCCTCAGCCGCCGGCAGGCCCAGTGGTCCAAAATCCTCTCCAAATACGACTTCACCATCCACTATCGCCCGGGACGTCTCGGAGCCAAACCCGACACTCTCACTCGATGCCCGGACGTCTACCCCAAAAAAACCTTCGAAGCCGAGCGGAATGCCTTCAATCATTGCGTGGTAATTCCCCCTGAACACCTGAATGCCGTGCTAATCATGAATGAGGAAGGTATTCTGAAACAGATCCGAGACTCCCACCCGGACAAGTACTTCCACCAACATGACCCCCGAAACACTCCCACCGACCGACAACCCCCCAACCCCACCTTCACCCTCTCTCCCGACTACAAAACGCTCCTCTGCAAGGGCTGCATCTATGCCCTGGACACCAAAAACGTACGCCTTGACATCCTCCGACAACACCATGACCACAAGCTGCGGGGACACTCAGGGATCCGTAAGACCCTCCAGCTCATCTCCCGTACTTACTTCTGGCCAGGATTGAAGAAGGACGTCACCTGGTATGTCCGAGCCTGCAAAACCTGCCTCCGGGCCAAGGTCCCCCACCACCGACCCTACGGGCTGCTGAAGCCCCTCCTCATCGGACGACGCCCGTAGTCCTCCATCTCCATGGACCATATCATCGAACTTCCGGAATCCAAAGGGTTTGATGCCATCCTCATCGTCGTCTGCCGCCTCACAAAGCAGGGGATCTTCATCCCATGCCACACAATGGACGATGCTCCGGGGTTCGCCCGGCTCTTCCTGGAACATGTCTTCTCCAAGCAGGGCCTCTCCGACAACATCGTCTCTGACTGTGGACCCCTGTTCATCTCAAAGTTCTGGATGTCCCTGTGCCAGGCCCTCAACGTCAAGACCAACCTCTCCACCGCCTACCACCTGAAGACCAACGGACAGACCGAGCGAGTCAACCAGACCCTGGAACAGTACCTCCGGCTCTACGTCAACTACCTGCAAAACAACTGGTGCGCTGAATTGCCCCTTGCACAGATCCTAGCTACAGATTACTCTATAGTATGGTACACGGGAAAAGACCAAGAAGACGCGCCGTCAACCCACCCCTGACCCCCGACGAGACCCACGGCCCTACACAGCGGAGGGCCCGGAGCCACCTGCCACCCCTCCATCCTCTGCCTCTCTCACCGCCGCCGCCACCGCTGCACCCGCCAACAACGCCTCCAGCAACTCCAGAACCTCCGCCACCCTCTGGCCCTGAGAGGGGATGGGTTCCCCTGCGTCCGCCGCCACTTCCAACCATGTCCCCAGAACAATGGGGTTCCAACGACGGTGGGCCGCAAGCAGGGCCCCCAACTGGCCCATCCCCTGCCCCACCTCCGCCGGAAGCACCCCCGAGGCCCGAGCCAAGCCACCCTGGATCAATGCATGGGCCGAGGCCCCCTTGTCCAACAGGAGACAATGCTCCTGGGCCCACCCTAGGATACTCAGTGGAGGCATAAACAACCGAACAACGGGGCACTTATGCATCCTATCCCCGTTCGTGGCAGCCACGCTACCCACTAACCAGCTCCTACGCCTCACCAGTCCCGCCTGGGCCGCCTTCACCCTCCCCAGCAGTTGGCGCACCCCGTTGACATCCACCCTGACCCCTCACCCTCCAGCTCCTGACCGTCCCCCTGTGCGACCTCGTCCTCCAACGCCGCCCATGCCTGGAGTGCCGCATCCCTCTCCCCCTGGAGATCCTTCCACGCCCGACGCTCCCGCTGTGCCTCCTTGTACACCTCCTGAAGCCTTGTGGAGAGGTGTCGCACCCAGACCTCTGCCTCCTCCAACAAGCGACGCCTCACGCTCTCCAGCCCATAAGGAGGGGCCTGACAGGCCGTCCTGGGAGAGACCATTTGAGCCCGGGGTGCCAAGGGGCCAGCTTCCAGAGGCCCCACAGTCGGAGACCTGGGGAGCCGACGCACACGCTTAGGAGGGGGGGGCGAACTCTCGTCTGATGAACTACGCATGGCCCGACGCTGGCCCTTGTCGCGTTGGGGCACCGGGGGGGACTCCTTGTCCAACAAACTCAACACCGCCTGACGCTTCCCCTTGTCGCGCCGGAGCGCCCGGGGAGCCTCCTCCGACAACAACGAACGCGACTGCCGGGCCCGAACTCGTTGCCGACCTTGCCGACCTCCCCCCTGAACCCCCGATGGCCCAGCAACCCTACCCCCCTGCACCCTCCTTCCCCAAGGAGTGGGGACTGCTACGGGAGGAGGGACGGTGGCAGGTGTTGGGACAGACCCAGTTCCTGAGGAAGAGAAGGGGTTAGCAGGCGTGGACTACGCATGAGAACATGCACGTGCAATCTCGTCAATACGCGCCTGATCCTGCTGCTGCTCATACTCAGCTCGGCGCTGCTCAAACACTGCCCACACGCCCACGGAGTTCTTGCCAGCAGGAGGGGGAGTTGGGGAGCGCAAGGGCGAGGAAGGATGCGACATCAGTAGAGAATGAAGTAAACAGTCAATTTTTTCTTTTCGCTCTTGTTCCTGACTGCCCCCTTGATGGCATCAACCTTATAAGTCGTTCTGACTTCCATGAAGAAAATGCACCGCCACCGACCCTGCTTCGTAGGGACTCCACGCTGAAGGGGGGGTGATGTCACGACCCGCACCAACACCCGCACCAACCCCTAGGCCCCGGACCCCCCATGTTCCCCCAAACCGCACTGAAACACCAGGACCCCCGTCAACATACCCTCAACCAACCCGTCCAGCAACTCCAGCACCCCGGCATGCCACCCATCAATCCCCCATCAACCCCGGCATGCCATCCATCAATCCCCCATCAACCCTGGCAGCCGCGCCAATTGATCCCAACCACCCACCAATCACCTGGCCTCCCACACGATCATCCCCAAACGTCCCGCACAATCACTCCCAGCGCCATTCAACACCTTGGGTACACAGCCCCATGCACCGGCTCTGATCAACACACCCGAGGACTGAACCTCCCCAAACCGGCCCTGGACCTCACTATTTAAGCTCGTAGGTAGTGATCCGTTACAGTAGTCTTGATATTACCTTTGCCGTCCCTTTGTCGTACCACCGTTTTGTACAAGCCTGTCTACTTGTCTGCCAATCTATATCGTCTTTTCTCTCCAAGTCTCCCGGTCTCTCTAAGTCTCTTTTCCCTCTTCGCCTCAGTTTCCCAGACTTTGTCTCAGTCTCCCGGTTCTTTCTCTCTTGCCTCCGCCCACTTCCCCTCCCACTCCTCTCGCTTTCGGACTTCGCCCGGGACCCTGTCCCCCCCCCCCTGCTCATTCCCCAGTACTCCATACACCCCCGGAGCACCTCCCACCCCTCCGGACTTCTTCCGGAACTCTTGCTCTTGGTCCGGGACTACTCCCTCCGACGTCGAGTCCGCCTTGTAAGGACCCGCTTGCAGTTGGAAGCCCCCGTACGGAACCTGACAAGATGGAGTAGAGGCTACAACATATTAGCAGAGCAAGCATTGTTCCCAAGCTGGGACATGTGGGCATGGACAATGAGAAGAGGAGGGCCTAGTTAAGACTTTGACTGAGGCAGTGTTTTGTATGTCAGAAGTGCTTACAGTTTTAGCCAGAGAATTATCAACAGAAGAAGATGTATCATAAGATTCTACTAACAAATAGGCAAACCGGTGATGAGTCCCTACTTTGTTCAGCACATACAAGGTACTTTACAAAGCCTTGCCACCAAGACATGATATAACTTTCTAGCTGTTATTCTTCTTTCTGACAACTATAGTAAACTTGCTAGAGGGTGCTCCTCAAAATATCCCATCAAAACCACAGACTAAAATACGTAATCCAACTCACCTTGCTGCACATTCTGCTTTGCTGCCCACTTCCTCTTCAACAAGTTGTCAGCAGCCTCCTACACTCACACCTTCTACTATCTCTGATATGTCTAAACTAAGAGGTGATGGAATGATAGAAGCCCCAACTCGACTGACAGATAGCTCAGAAACATCAGTTGTTTTAGCCTTTTGCTGATATTCTACCAAACCTCCTAACAACATAAGTCTGATAGTATTTCCTGAGACAGATGGCTTAGTCTATTGATGGTTGGCAAAGGCTTGCCAACCCTTCCATTTTTTGGACTTCTTTCATTTCAATACTTTTAAATATAATTTATGGTCTCTTACTCAACTTCTCCTCATACATTGCCTCTAACTGTTGCCTATGCTATTAGCAACTTTGAACAAGTTTGCCATCTTTACCTTTTGTAAGTATACTATACAGAGAAATTGTACACATTTCTGCCCATAACTATCTTCACCAGAGTTCAGATCTCTAAGCAACTTTACTCCTTTAAGTCATCTTAGCATTTCTCTCTTTCTCTCTCTTGGTGCTTATTCCTTAGCACCTCTTTTCTTAGCTCTTGCAGTGCTATTCAGGCACCTCTAATCTTATGTTGCCAATGCCTTGGTGCCTCACTTACAAACCTTTGCACCTAGCACCTATGGCTAGAATTTAATGGCTCTTTATAGCTAAGAACTTCCCCTCTCTTGCCAATTTCCTATAGTGTTTCTTGCCAAGTTCTCTTGGTGTTAGGAAACCAGTTTCCAGACCATGTCCAACTCGCAGTATTAGTAACCACCCAGCCACTAATATAGTATATATAGGCAGCCTGTGGATAGATTATCTCCAGGCTGAACAATAGTAGTGTTCTTTTGGTCTACACACTGAACCAACTGTAAGCTCTCTAGTGATATCCAACTGCTTGCTTAAGCCCTGCTGGTCCCTTGTTTGACTCTTGCCTGCCTCTGCGCCCACTTGACTCCCACTTGTCACTGGTGCTTGCTAGCTCTGTGAAAGGAGTTCTGCAGATATTAAGTGTCTCCTTACAGGTTGTTCAGCCTTCTACACTGTCCACTCTTCTAGCCCACAGTACCCAACTCTATCCCCTATTATGTCTTCTGACTCTTGATCTCCCTCTACTCCTACAACTCATACCCATACTGTGGTACCCTCTGCTTGCCCTTCCGACCAGGCCTCTGATATGGTTCCTATCCCTAGGATAGGCCCTGCCACAATGCCTCATGAGACTACCAATCGAGTCTCTACTATGCAGCAGATGCAGCTGACAATTGCCACTCTCAAACACAGACTAGCTGCTTTGGAGACTGAACATGTGGTTGCTACTGCCCAAACTGTTGACAAGTGTAGTAATGCTCCAGTAGCCCATCAATCTGCTTGTCCTGGCTGCTTTAAGCCCTCCAAGTCCTTACAAACTCCTACTGCGCCTCCCTCTTGCACTCTTTAATGGGTCCTGTGCTCTACTTATAATACTCCCCTGGCCATTCCTCTTGCTTGGAATCTCCCCCTTATGAATGGTAAAACCCCTTGCTATAAATGCGCTCTCAAGCACCCAACTCTCTTGTTGCGCATGTTGTTTGGCATCAGGGGTGTGGCTTTAAACAAGCCTATGACTTGTCTGGCTCTTAGCTGGCTGCTTTTTTAGTTGGTCCAGCTAGTAGTAAAGGCTGACGCTTTGTCACTATTTGGAGCACTGACCAGCAGATTGATGAAGCCTTTGTTGTCTTTAGAAAGCGCATTGCTAAGAAGTATATGCATGCACTGCAGAAGCAGCAATCTGGCAATGCTGCGCTAGCAGTTACTGCACCAGCCCCTTCTAGAGAACCTACATCATCCACCCCGCAACCCTCTACCCAGTTTGCACTGCCTCCTCCTAAAGCCTCTGCACAGTCTGCACTGCCTCCTCCTTCTATGGCTTCTATGCACAACTCTACCATGGATTTCAAAGAACCTGCCAATTGGAATGATCCATCTCCTATGCCTGTTTTAGCTGCATTTTCACTGCTAGCTGGCTTACCTATAGCCTTCTCTACTCCAACTCCAGCTCTGTGCTTGATGCTCTTACCCAACCCAGAGAAGATGAACACTGTTTGTTGAGGCAACAAATCTAGAGAAGGAGCTGATGTTAGGGGACCAGTTTCTGGACCATGTCCAACTCTACTCCAAGCTTAGTCTGAGGATGTGCCTACTCTGAGCACATCTGAATGACTGCTCAGCCCACCTATCCCCTTCTGTCTTCTAGTAGTCAGCCTTGATGAGTCATATGCATGGACCTTACTCAGCATCAATTATTGTTAGTCATACTCCATTATATACTGGGGCCCAATTAATTAAGCAGTATTAGTAACTGCCCAGCCACTGATGTAGTATATATAAGCAGCCTGTGGATAGAATATCCCTAGGTTAAACAATAGCAGTGTTCTTCTGGCCTACATACTGAACTGACTGTAAGCTCTTTAGTGATGTCTGACCGCTTGCTTAAGCCCTGCTGGTCTCTTGTCTGACTCTTGCCTGCCTCTGTGCCTGCTTAACTCCCACTTGTCACCAGTGCTTGCTAGCTTTGTGGAAGGAGTTTTACAAACATTAAGCATCCCCTTACACTTGGCAACTAATGGTTCATAGCTTGTTTATACCCAACAGGCTTCAAATTAATTTTATAGCAAGTTTCTAAAACCTATCTGAAACTCTTGCAAAACTACTTACTCAAAAGGTTAAGTCACTGCCTATCCAAACAGCACTTAGCTCAATTTTAGGTTCATTACCAGTTAGCACTAAGTGGTGGAGGCATACAACTCATTTGTTGCTTGACTAAAAATCCTCCTCAAGACTAGAAGAAGGAGCAGCAGCCTTGGCCAGCTCCTGGGTAAAAAGGCTTGGTTAGTAGCACATCTGGAAAAGAGTCCCTGGCTGCATCCTTTGCAGCAAGAAGCTGTATTAGAAGCTTCTCCTGTTTAACTGAAAAGAAATAGCGTACTTCTAATTTCTGAGGGCAGTAGCATGCAAAGTGGTCAGGCTTTTTACAATGTTGACACAGCAGAAGCATGAAGGAGCATTGATAAGAAGCATCAATTTGGGTACTTCTAATAATAAGGATTGAGCAACAAGAACTGAAAGAAGCATGACTGCTGGAGAAGAAGGAGCAGGACAATGGAAAGCAGACAGACATGGCAGAGCAGAGAAGGTCCAAAGATAATAGAGCTCATGCTTTAGCTCTATGAGTTGCCATTAGTTCCTTGCAACCTTGAACCAGGTCTGTCAGGTTCCGCTGTCTACTGGGCGATTGTAAGGGCGACCTCCGGGAGTCGCGGCTAATCACACGACTGGCAGAGGGGAATCCAAAGTATATTAATATATGTGT
>JAGGAP010000648.1:0-15452 GCA_017657235.1 Termitomyces sp. T73sscA
TTGGTGGGGTGTGTGTGATGTGTGTTGGCTCTATGGTTTGTGTCTTGGTATGGGTGGGTGGGGGGGGGGGGGGGGGTGGGCGGGGGAGGGAGGCGGGCAGTGTGCCCCTGAGTCCTTTGTCTTCTGTGGCCTATGCGTTCCTTGGCCACCGAATGCTCACGGTGTGACCTCAGGGCCAGATCGCAACACTCCTCCTCACCGTGGGCATCGTGAAATCAGAAAAAAATCCTTGTGCAGAATCCTGTATTCCGAGGATTGAGCGTAGCTTTGAAAATTGCGGGGCGTGAAGCGCTTTAGTGAAGATGTCCGCTACGTTATCCTTGGTGTTGATGTAACAAACAGTTATTCCTTTTGATGCAACGCGTTCTCATAGGAAGTGGTACTTAATGTTGACGTGTTTGATGCATTGATGCAGCATTGGGCAGATAGGTTTATTGTGGAATTGTTGTCGCAAAGAAGGGTTGTGGGTCCTGGTGGGACGTAACCTATTGCCGTCATTAGTGTGCGTAGCCAGATACACTCTTGGGTAGCTTCAAAAGCGGTCATGTATTTGGCCTTCTGGAAGAGGCGGTGACTGTTTGCTGCTTCCGTGTTGACCAGGAGATGACCCCTGATTCCAGTGTCCACGCGTTTCCCCCTACACTCCTTCTCGTGTCCAGGCAATTTGCCCAGTCGGAGTCCGTGAACTCCAGCAGTGTGATTGGCTGATTCCCTCCAAGGGATAGTCCCAGCATGCGCATACCTTCTAAGTACCAGAGAGTCCAGATAGCAGTGTGCCAATGGGTTTGGGTGTAGCAGTCTAGATATTGCCACCGCGTATTGTATATCTGGATGAGTGGACACTGCAAGCCATAGTATGCCCCCCACTAAGCAATGGTAAGGTATCCACGTGATCCTTTTGCGTTCCTTGGGAGGCAGTTCAAAGAGATCAGTGTAGCACAGTTTCATACTAGGGTCCATGGGTGTTGACAGTGGTGCTGCATCTGACTGTCTGAATTGCTGGACTATCCAGTCAATAAGAGTGGTTTGGAAAAGGTGTACCTTGTGTGAGTCACGATCCCATTTTACAGCAATACCTAGGATGTGTTTTGGGACCTTCAGGTCCGCAATTTTCCAAGTGCTCGCCATCTGTTATTTAAATTCCTCATTTGCCACTTTTGTACTTGCAATCACCAAGATATCATCAACATGTACTCCTGTAATTACCACACCTATCTTGGTCTTCCTATAGTATAGGCATGCTTCACATTCTAGTTGGGTGAACCCCCATTTCTTCATGTGTCTGTCCAGGGTCTTGTTCCAGGCCCTACCTGCCTGCTTCATGCCATATAACCCTTTTACCAGACAACATACCCAGTTCTCTTTCCTAGGTTCCTCACAACCTCTCGGCTGCTCTATATACACCATCTTCTCCTCAAGTAAGGTGCCATTCAAGAAGGCCATCTTCACATCAACTTGATTCACATCCCAGCCTAAGGAAGCTGCCAAGTGAAGCAAAATCCTCTGGGATTCTGCACGTGCCATAGGTGAGGTGGTGTGTGTGTAGTCTCTTCTGTAAATCTGATTGAAACCTTGGATGATGTGGTGCGTTTTAAACCTGGTGACTTTCCCACTCTCATCGTGCTTTATGGTGAATATTGGGCATCCTCTGAGCACTTGGTGGCCTTGTGGGACCTCTTTACAGAGTACCAGTCTCCATATTTCCATGTTTTTCAATGAATCTAATTCCTCCCGATAAGATTGCTCCCAGTGGGGGCCATCCAGTGAGCTTCTGGCTTCCTTCCAGGTCCTTGGAGTCTCAAAATCAGCTTTAGAGTCCAGGTAATGTTAGTCCTTGATTGTGTTTAGCACAGAAAAAATGTGATCTAGGTCATGCTGTGGGTCCTGGTTAATGTCATCTCCCAGCGCTTGTGCTTGTTCCTCAATTTCCTTTTGACATTCTATGCAGTTGGCTTTTACACATTCTGCTGAGATCACCATGCGCTATGTGAACACAAGGGATAATATTTCTGACATGTTTACAAAAGGACTAGTGACAGCACAGTTTACTCAATTATGGAGGATCCTAGGACTTCAATAATTCAGCGCAAGGAGGAGTTTTGACCACTTATGGTGAGGAGGAGTGTTGATGTTGAGGTGAGGGCACTGTAAGTGGCCCAGCACTTTAAGTGCATACTTGCTTTGTTTTACTTTTACTACTTCAGATCCATTGTCACATAGAGGACAATGGACAGTAGATACTGTATATTCCCCTGATACGTACAAACACCCTCAGTTGTTTATAACACAAACTGATGATGAGTTCTTTTACATACACATATATAACAAGCTCACTGTACCTTACATCAACACTTATAAATATCTGTGTTCTATAGGTACAAAATAACAGTCATTTATAACATGGACTGAGGATAAACACTTACCAATATCTGTGTTCTGTAGGTTTGGATTCCAACAGTAATCAATCCACATGGCGAACATGCATCATGTCAAAGCTGAGTGGGAATAATGAGCGCTACACTCTACAAAACCACATGATATTATCTTTCAGGTCATCAAATAACAGGAATAGAAATTTTATTGTCTGACCAACATAGTCCTGAAACTTGACAGTCCTTTTTTAGCATACTCTACGTGCTAACTCTAAACAAGTTCATGGATGGGATTTCATGATTTTCAAGGTGTAATGCTCTCCATATTGCGCCATATAGTACAGTACCAGATGAAAAGTCATAAACATCCAATCTTCAATTCCGGTACATTATACATCACTGTACTACTATATTACTGAAAGATCTTCAAGATGATCCATGCCAGTGATAGCATATGCAATAATCATTCAACCAAGTTGATGATCTTTTTGGCTGTATTGCTCTTTGGACCTGAAGTGTTGTCGATCATGCCTATCTGGTATACTTGGTCCTTTAACACAAGCAATAGCAGTCATGTTGTGATTTTAGCGCTTGCTGGGAGCCGGCTAATGGGTAGCCACATCAGATTAATGTCAAGCCTAGATTTTTTCCGTAGTCACTTGTCCTATCCCTGAGTTGCATAGATCTCCTTTTCCTTTTCTGCCAAACTGGGCATAAAATCTCATGGGGGCACTAATCTTTATAAGCCTATGGTGGGGCGACCAAAGTACCTATAGGAAAGCGACCTACATCCACTACTTGTCACATAGCCTTCTATGATGAAACGACCAATCACTCCAGAAAACAAATGTGACATATACAAGGTCCATACAACTCTCCACTCATTTATCTCAACATTGAGTTTTTGACTTGCATATGTGTGCTGTCCAATCGATAGGATCAGACTATATGCAGGACGACCAAGCCCATTGACGTTAGAGTCAAAAATCCTGAATTGCCTGATGAGCATTATGGCATTGATTTGAACTATCCTCAGGAACTCCCAATTGGGTTGGAAGTGACTGTTTTTGATGCTCAGACAATGAATCTCACTGTACATCACAATCCATGATGATCACTGATCACTATGTTGAATTCTTTTCTACTTGCTAGGGCATTAATGAACCAATGTCTCCTGCCAATACTGACTATCAGATTGAGGGAACATTACAATTGACCGTCTATGACAGAATTCCTGGTAATAAATTGACCGAAACAACTTGTGCCAATGAAAAACTTTGTAAACATTCCAACCTGATTCCCATGGTACTGCCAAATTGCAACCTTGATAAAGCGTTACTGATGTGTAGTTGCAGGGCTTTTACTACTTAGTTTAATTATAAATTAAACTGTTCAATAAATCCTTGTATTCACTAGTATCAATGGGCTCAGTCACATGCAACGTGCACGTTGGAAAATGTAGTAATAGTTTATTGTTGATTTATTTAGAAATGCAATGATGTATCACACTCCAAAAAGGGCTCAAATAGCACTACTAAATTGCAGCCCAAAGTCAATATTATTGCTCCTTAGCCTAAGATGTCCACTCTCTGGGGACTCCGAGCCGTGGCAAGTCAATTGCTTCCCATTCCTCCCCAATCCTTCTCCCTTTTATACCCTTCCTCGCATGCACGGGCCACCGGGCTTGGTATGATTTTTGCCCATTGCATCCTCATGTTTCTGGTGTACCCAATCCTGGTGTAGCCTCCAACAGCTGATCCTATGCCCCTATCCCCTTGGTCCTTCCATCCTTGTGTCGCCCTCCTGCGCCCCCTTGGTGGGAGACGGTGCGCTATTTGCTTGGTCACAGTTATGCGGTATGGGTAAGGTGAGGAGCTGTGGGCACGAGTGGAAGTGCAACGTGGCCATCCTTGATCATGATCGATGCTTGATCAATTGATGAAGATGATCTCGGATGGAAACCCGAGGCCCAATTAATCCATTAATCGTGACCACGTTGACCGTCGCCTATTCAATCCAATCACTGCGGTCTTTTGCATGCTTTTGTACCATTGTTGGCTGTCGGTAGTGGGTGGGTAGTGTCTTATTTCTGAGGTACGTTTGGTCTACGGTTTTCGACCTTTTTGCTTACAGTTTTCAGCTTTGTTCGTATTTTAAACAAAATAGATTTTATTTTGTTTCCTCAGGTCTGTCTCAGTTATTTGAGACCGACGTATCATTACCAATAATGTAATCTCCTTTGATTGTCATTCAATGGATTGATTAGTCATTTGTAGAACGGAACAATCGTTGGCATCAAGGAGAGCACAACTTACAATGGGATGGTCCTTCCCAAAGGAGATTTATTTGCCATTGTGTCAAAGCCGAAAACCCCAATGGTATGTGTACACTTAGCAGTGGCATTGCCTTGACCTCAGCCTGTTTACACTGTCAGGGCCAGAACTTTGGATCTAAGAACCCAATTCGTAACGCTCTGTATGATATGGCTCGTGTAAAGAAGAACGTTCGCGAGTTCAAGGTCAGGAACCCCCCGAATGTACTAGTCCCGCACAAGGACTTGGAACGCGTTCCGCAGGAGAACTTCTGATCATGTAGTTACTTTTTCTGTAAGCGTCATTCGCAGTAGCATTTTTGAGTCAATAGATTTCAAGTTTGTTTGGTGATCCTTGAGATCTGGAGGACTCCACGCTGATTCGTTGCTGAAATTTAAAAGAGCGGAAGCACTGACATGTGTCGCAATATGCAAAAATACACTCATCATTTAACTAGTCTTTCAATCGTTTTTGCCTACCATATGAGACCAGCAGAAGCCTATAGATACATACTTATGACGTATATGTATCCATACTTGTTGAAGGGATGTCAAATGTAAAAGGCACAAAAGTGAGAAGTCAGACGAGTTTTATTACCCGCCAGAGTGCGGTTGAATGGATCTGGATGGAGTGTTGAAGAGTTTTCTCCAGCCATATAGCACAAGTCACACTTTCAGATAAGCGTAAAGCTCAGAGGAAGTAGCATCGTTCTGTTCAAAACAGACACGTGACAAGTCCATTGGTCCACGGCATAAGTCAACAAGAGCGTGACAAAGTGTGTTGGCGTCCACCGCAGAAGGCGCGCGTTTCCATTTGAACGTTCCCTTCACGCATACAATTCGCAGATTTTCGCAGAAAAACCTCAATCTTGACATTCGAATATGGTAAGTGACCATAATTCCAGGGAGTTAATCTTAATTCTCTACAATCTCTCCAGGTGTATGCTGCACATGAAAATGTTGACCCCCAGTCTCTTGTGTCCGACGACCTTGACTCCGTTCTCCGAACTGCACTATGGCCCCACGATCCCGGATTTCGTGAATTAGCAAAAAGAAGATTTGCTTGGTGGGACTCTGAACGGATCCGATCGTGGTTTTTGGGAAAAGGTTACACTCTGTACCTTCGATTACCCTCGGAAACGCATTTTTCGAGTGAAATCTATCCATCCAATCCAGGACCTCACGAGAGCATATTTCCCTATGCAAATCATGAAGGACGAGAACAGAAGGAAGATAATAAAGACTTTATTTTCCCAACTCTGTACGGAAGTACAAGCCCCCGGGTGCGTGCGGCGGGTATCTCGAGTATTTTGAACAGAATTATGCTCATGCACTCTTCAGGGAAATATTGTCCTTGCTCAGAACGCACAAGGACAGCACGTAGCTATCAAAGCAGTTCTAGCCGGGAGCGAGGAATTTCGCATCCTCAAGCACCTTCATGATCAGCGATTGCCTCATTCAATAGATGATTTTTCATAATGTTATACCAGTCTTGGATGTGCTTCCTTGCGAAGGTCACTGGGTTGCTGTTATGCCTAGGTATGCTTCAATCACTACAAGCACTTGGATTGTTTGAACTCGAGAACCAGATGGGGTGTTCATCCACTCTTACCCGAATGTGCTAGCTTGAGGGAGGTTCTTCATTTTATACATTGCACGTTAAAGGTCCCATTTCCTCTATTCCGGTTGGAACAATTTTGACCCTTTGAGCAGGGGGTGACCTATCTTCACGAGCATCGAATCGCTCACGGTGTACGTTTTCTGACATCAGAAGTTCGATTTATCATCAATTTGTGTTATCATAGGACATCAAAGCGGACAACATACTCGTTAATCACGTCCATAGGGACGACTTTGATATGAACAGTTATTGCCGTCGCACTCTGCGTTTTCAAGGAAAATTGACATACGCTTTATATGACTTTGACTGTTCCACAATGTTTCCACCTTCGATGTCCCTCGATGATTGTCGTCTTCCAAGTCACATTTCCTTCCAAACTCTAGATGATCAAGTTCCAGGGGATACGTTGCAGGGAGAGTTTGATTTTAATCCTTTCGCCTTTGATGTCGGAATGCTAGGTGTTATGTTCTGCCAAGAATTCCAGGTGAGTCGCTCTGCCCATCATCCGTCTGCTATTGATGCGAATTTCTACTATTTTTCGTAGCATTTGACGCACACTGTACCGATGCTAGCACCCCTGTTTGATCGGATGACAACTCGCGACATTACACGACGATTCAAGGCTTCAGAAGCTCTGCAATTCTTTGAAGAACAGGTTGTTCCCCTAACACCCGAGCGTGTATTATCTTTTGGAGCGCAGCGAAATAATGGATATGTATCATATGATTACTATGATCGCTGGAAGCACCTTGACCCAGAATTTGTAGCAAAATGGGCAGCTTACCGCGAGCCTCCTGTTCCATACCACATTCGTTTCCTTCGGAAGATACGTATATCTCCGTGGGTTTTCCGTAAAGTCAGCTCCATACGTCGTTTTGGTCGATTTCTTTACCTTGGATGGACTATCCTTGGTCGCACGCTCCTTGGATGATGCGTGTTCACAGGCATGTTGAATTGGAGGCTGCTCGAATTCGGTGATGCTGAGATCGTCACAAGTCTCCAAATTGCAATGCATTGCCTAACAGTTTGGTACAGAGTCGGCATGGATTGCGATTCGACGATGGGCCTTGTGCGACGCAAAATAGATCGTACTTTTGGTGTAGTTGTGACCAGTAATCGATCCAGTCGTTCCTCCGCGCCATGATCTCCCTTTGGCCGTGGTGTTGCGAGTGTATTAATAACGAGACGCAGTCATTCAAAAAGTGCGTAAGGCTAGGCACCAGTTCCGCCTGGTCACAAGTTCACTAGTCATCGCGAGATAAGGTTCCCTTACATCGACGGACTAGATGTGAAACGAGATTTCGGATGACGTTGACTTTCACAAATACTGCTTACATCCCTTATAAATTCTGGAGGTCTCTAGTATCTAATCTATCTTAAGTTTTGTATTGTTTCACAATTGAGGAGGGGTGCCATGAATATCCTGAGGTGAGAGGGTCATTTTAGCCTGGCAAAGCCGAGCCTGAGCTCAGGCTTTGAGGCCGAGACGGGCCTGGCACATCACTCACTAGTCAGCGATAGATAGCATTTCCCTTGGTGAACTTGATGTGTGGGATCCTGCAACATTTCAGGAAATGTAGCGTGTTTCCTGAGAAAAAGGTGTCAGAAATATGTTTTTCAATTTCTGACACCTTTTTTTCAAGAAACATGCTAAATATTGTGTTAGAAAATTTTAGGAAATATTCAAAATATTCTCTTGATGTTTTTTTTGTAGAATGATAAATTTTTCCGTGTTTTATCCGAAGAAAAAATAATCAAAATAGTTGAAATATTCTTGATGATTTTCTTGAGAAACATGTGATATGTTTCAGCACGTATTTCTCAAAAAACTTTTGTCATGTTTGTGTGTTGTATCTCAAGAAACACTCTTTGTTATTCTGGAGAAACACGTGTCAGGATAACTTACAATATTTCTCAAGAAACACACAATCAAAAAATGTAACAATTTTATACAGAAAATTAATTAATACTGCTACGCAAAGCAAACAAAAGCTCCAGTATATTTGAGCAATGTGCCGAGTGACGCGACACGTGTTTCTTTACATTGTTTCTGTATAAAATTGTTACATTTTTTGATTGCATGTTTCTTGAGAAATATTGTAAGTTATCCTGACACATAGTCTAACTTCAATCAATGTTTCTTCTTTGACATCTCAGTGTATTATCATATCAGCATACAAAGGACTGGATTTCATGTCCTGTGTTACCCTGAAGGTCATTTATATAGGAATCATCCATATGGATGACCTACATGAACACCATGTGGAAGCTTCTCAAATCTCTACCACTATTTGCCATTGAAACAATAATTTGATCTTCAACATTTGATTACATCTGATGATTACATGGCACCCTTTCAATCCTTTCCTTGGACAGAGGATGTCATCAATGACCAACCTAATAAAGTGGCTCAAGTGGACTCCATAGTGCAAGCACTCCATTCAGAATTGACAAAGCTCCCAGTTCAGTTGCAAATATTGTGGTGTTAGACTGGAGGACCTGGTGGTAGTCTGATAAAGTCAACTGTCTGCCTTGCAGCTTCTGCATACTGTGGCTCAGTCTTCTCAAGTAACACAGCACTGACACCCAAACTTGCTGGATCACCTACAGATCCTCTGCCATTGGACAAACTATTCTTACTACCATCTCATCTTCTTTGGTTACTGTTGGGATGGGAAATGGTGCAGGGCCAAAGACTGACAGACTGAGGTTGTATAGTTTGAGAAGAGCTTCTGAGGTGGTGCTGTAGTATTTGGACAGAGTCTTTTTAGAATTTCAGATATGTATCCCGAGTTGTCACTAGGAAAAATAGTAAGTATATTCTAAGGTACTGTTTAGTAAAACTGTATCCAAAATATAAATAAGGATAACATACCCTCAGTCCAAGATAAGTGACTAAGGGTTCTGTCTACTATAGGTGCAATATATATATGTATATGAGACAATGGAGGCCACAGCTTAACTGACCAGTATGGAGAGTATAATGGGAGCAGTGGCCCTGGTTGGCAACTCTGGAGTAACTGTGTGATATGTGAAATAGTCCAACACTCCTCCTCACCACAGATACTCCTTCTTGCATGGAATCATGGTTGAATCACCATAGGCCTAATTGTGGACAAAGGTATTGGAAGGCAGTGGATGACAGAGCTTTGGTGAAGATATCAGCTGTATTTTCTTTCAAAAGGACTCACTATAATAATAGCTCATTGGATTGCACATGCTCGCAAAGAAAATGGTATCTGATGTTGACATGTTTTACTCATGCATGTAGTAAGGGATCTTCAGATAATGCTATGGTGGAGTCATTGTTGCAAAACATGTCCGTTGGGTAGGCTGTGAAGTTGTGTCCAATGTCCTTTAGGAATGCTCGTAGCTATATACCTTCTTGCACACTTTTATAGGCTGCTATGTACTCCGCTTTGCATGAGGAAGCAGCTACAATTTTTTGCTTCCTTACTGCCCATGAGACCACCCCAGAACCCAGAGGTTCCAGGCATATCTTCCTACACTGCATCTAGTATTGAGACAGCTTGCCCAGTCTGAGTCTGTAAAGCTGACAAGTGTTAGTAGTGCTCGTCCTCCAAGATGGAGATGTAGATCTCTTGTGCCCTTCAGGTATTGGACTAAATGGATTGCAGCATTCCAGTGTTGTGTGGTATATGAGTTGAGATATTGGGTTAATTGCTGTATGCCAAAGGCAATATCTGGACAAGTCAAGACCACCAAATAAAGGAAACAACCAACCAGTTGGCAGTATGGGGTCCATTCAAGGATGCATTGTTTCTCTAAAAATAAGGTCTGGCAGTTGACTCGGCAGAGCTTGGAGTTGGAGTCCATGGGGAGGGACAAGAAAGTTGCATTACTCTGACCAAATTGTTTTATAATCTTGTTGATGAGCACAACCTGAGAGAGTTTTACAATGCAATTTGGCCTGATCCCATTTGACAGCTATGCCAATGACAAAATGAGGTAAATCTAAGTCAGATATAGTCCATACTTCATGCATCTGACTCTTGAAGCATTTGTTTTCCTCCCTGTAGCTTGCAACTGACAGAAAATTGTCAACATGCAAAGTGGCAATGACTGTTTCATGGTCAGTGGCTTAGAAATAGATGCAAGATTTGCATACTAATCTCTTAAATCCCCAACACAACATCTCGTTGTTTACTGTTACATTTCATATCCTCTCCGCTTGCTTCATGCTGTAGAGTCCTTGCACTATCTTCCACACCCAGTTCTCCTTCCCTTTTTCTTCAAAACCATTGGGTTGCTTCATGTACTATGCTTTTTCTTCTGGGAGAATGCCATAAAGGAAAGTGGTTTTCATGTCAATCTGGGTTGCATCCCAGTCTTTTGATGCTGCTAGATGCAGAAGGATGCACTAAAATTCCATGTGTGCTGTAGGTGAGGTAGTTTTATTATAATCTTGCCCATATATTTGCTTATACTCCCAAAAGACAAGTCTGACTTTGAAGTATATCATGTTGCCACTTTCATTGCACTTGATTTTGAAGACCAGATGCCCTGTTCTAACCTTTGCTCCTGGTGGTAGTGATGTACAAGGCACTAGTTTGTAGACTCTCATTTCACAAAGCAAATTTAGTTTCTCATGGTAAGCATCTTCCCATCTCTTAGAGTCTCCAAAAAGCTTTGCCTCTGCCCAGGTGTTTGATTTATCACTGATGCATGTAGTCAATGGATCATTTTGAAGTTCCTCCATGGCATTTAAGAGGTATGCTAACTTCTCTATAGATGCTATGTTGGCTAAGTTGGGGACGCTCTGAATCTGATTAGTGCCCATGTCTAGGGCTGCTGGTTCTCAATTTGGAGGTGCACCCACATTGTTCATTTGATTAGTGCCTGCACCCACACCACTCCTGGCTGCCTTCCTTTCAGCATGGAAGGCTTGTGTTTGGTTAGCAGCCTTTTCAGACTCTTGAACAGCACATTCTGTGTGTGAAGGTGGAGAATTGTCAGGATTGACCTTATAGGTGGGTACTAATATGTGATTCAATCAACAAAGTTGCTGAGGTTGATTAATCTGGGTGTTGGGCTCCAGTTCTATTGGTTTGATGTGGGCTCCTCCTGGAGGCACTGGTCTGTTATCATTGTAGTTGAGCAGTTGCATACCTGTCTCACTTGGGGGTGGCATGTTCATGCAGTGTCATTGGGGTTTGGCATAGTTGAGGTGACCAGGTGGCCATTATGGCTTTCACAGAATCTGACATGATAAGTTTTGTAGACCTTTCCAAAGTGTTTATTGTAACACCTGTACACCTTTGAGTTCTGAGTATATCCAATTAGAATGCATTCAATTGATCTGGCATATATCTTGGGGTTATGGAGAGCAAGTATTAGCACAAAGGCCTTGCAGCTAATTTTACACATATATGAGTAGTTGGGCCTTTGCCCAGTTTATGCCTCATGTGGAGTGATGCCAGCAAGGGATTTTGTCAGTATTCTTTTGTGTAGGTATGATGCCATCATATAGAACTCATTCCACATGTTTAGTGGATAGCCCATTGCAATATGCATAGCCCTGGCTTTACTCATGATTGTTTGATGCATTTGTTCGACCCATCCAATATATCCCAATGTGTATGCAGCCCTGTATTAGTGCTTGGATCCCTGTGAAAGAAGCCAGGCTTCCATTTTATGACCCTCAAGCTCACCATTGTATCCCATGCAATATATGCTAAGTCTCTCTTGAATCTCTATTTTCTGTGCAATCTGCCATGCTTTCAAATATATCAACACATTGCTCTTGCATTTGAGGAGTATTAACCAATGTTCACTTGTAAAATCATCAACAAGATTCATTACATATAAGTATCTATTGTGAAAAACAGTAGCATGAGGCCCAATAAGGTCTACTCATACAATCTCTAGCTTTTGCATTGCCCTCCACCCTTCCTCCCACACTTTAGAGACTGCATTCCTGGTCTGTTTACCAAGAATGCATGAGTCACACTTGGGTGGTTTGGATGGAAAGATAGTTGGCATACTTGGGATCAAGCCGGCTTTAGCCATATCCATAATTGTTTGATAATTGGCATGCCCAAGCCAAGTCTCACAATCAGAAGCTTTGCTGGCTGTGAGTGCATGATGCCTAATGAGTGCAGAGGTAAGGTTCAAAGCATAGAGATGTTGACTGGGGAGGAGGGATCCTTGAGCGGCAACAATGCTAGTGGATTTGTTGACAAGTTTCACAGATGTATTGTCAAATAGTGAGTTGAGATTTGATTGTTTTGCAAGTGCACTGACAGATATGAGTTGGACCATTGCATTTGGAATATATAAAGCATCTTCAAGAGTGATGGTGGCTTTTATAGCAGTATGAATACAAATACTGCCTATTTCCATTGCAGTTATAGAGGATCCTCCAAGTCCTTTTACTGTACAAGGATGAGTAGGACAGAGAGTGAGGAAATTACTGCAATAGGGCAATATGTGCACCATTGCTCCAGAATCAATCAGAAATGAGTTTGTTTTGACTAACATAATTGGAGCCTGCTTGATTTGGCAGACAGGAAATATATTAGTAGCCATGATCAGGTCTTTAATGGGTTTTGTGCAATTCTTCCAGTCAATAGTAGTGCATGCCTCCTCAAATGCTATGAAGCCCATATGTTTCTAATATTCTGTGGAGAGATTTGCCATAGGCATGATTGAGGGAAAACAGGTGATGCCTGCAAGTGCTGCAATTTCCACAGGGGCAGGAGCTGTATTAGGTTGGAGAGGTCTAATATGCCAAGCTTGCTTGTCAGATCCAGTGACAGTGATATAGGATTTTGTCGCATCAACAGTGGATGATGGATTTTTCTTTGCCTTGTTTACCTTCTGAGCTTTATGTGCATCTGAAAGTGATTTTCCAGCTATACTTCCCCTCCTTCTGTATGCAGAAAAACTTGGTGTGCCCTCTATACAGCTGTTTAAGCAAATAACAATTTTGCAGCAAATACCTCCAGGTCCATGTTTATAGCCTGGCAGGTTGGTAGCACAAGATGATTGTCCACCCCCTTTTGCATGCAATGCCATGGAATTATTGGCTTTGGAGTTCAAGATATTCTGGGCATTCTCTATCAAGAGGCAAATGTTGGTTGGCATGCATGGCTTCTTTTTTGTGCTTTTGCTGAGGATGGTGGAGACAGAGTTCTGCAAGGAGTCAAAGAAAGGATTATTTAAGCTGTTCAGAAGAGCAATGCATGCAAAAAGGTCCACATTGATTGCCCCAATGTCAAAAGCACATTTGACAGTATTGACAATATGCTCTGCCATGACCGGCAATGGTTTAGAGAGGGAGCAATAGGTGGACAGGGCTTCCTAGAGCAATCCAATCTGTTTGATAGGACCTTCTCTTTGAGCATGCAACCTCAAGTCATCAAAGCACAGGGCTGCGCTGCCAAAGGTAACAAGATTGCAATGCTTGATATCATCAAGGGCAGATTTAATGAATGTGATTGTAAGTTGGTTATTCAGCTTCCAGTTAGCATAGGTGCATGGCTCAGTTGTAGAGTTAGGGCATGGAATAGTGGGTGAGAAGATGTAGGCATAGACACTATTTAGGATGAGGAAGTCTTTGAGTTTCTTGCTCCAATGGTAGAAGTTACCATTGGCATGGGCATACTTTGGCCCCTCCCATTTGTGGTGGATAACATGTTCCAGGACTAACAGATTGGTAGAATCAGAGGCCAGCACCTCAGTCAAAGGAGCCATGATGCAGGAGTAAAAAGGACATGAGATTTAAAGAGACAAAGAGAACAAGAAACAATCAGGTACATGATGCGACACATGTGAGATGGGATTGAGATATCTGGAATCAAAACATTTCTTGAATACTTCAGAGAGTTATCAAGAAACAATGGCCTATAATCTTTTAGAATTCCAAATGTGTATCCTAAGTTATCACTAAGAACAATAGTAAGTATATTTCTCAGTCCAAGATAAGTGACTATATTGGTCTGTACCTAAGAACAATAGTAAGTATATTCTAAGGTACCATTTAGTAAAACTATATCCAAAATATAAATAAGGATGACATATCCTCAGTCTAAGATAAGTGACTGAGGATTCTGTCTACTGTAAGTGCAATATATATATGTATACAAGATAATGGAGGCCACAGCATAACTGGCCGGTATAAAGAGTATAATGGGAGCAGTGGCCCTGGTTGGCAATTCTGGAGTGACTGTGTGATATGTGAAATAGTCCAACAAGTCTGTCACAAGGCAAAGGAGAGGATTGTTCTGTTAGAGGCCTATTTTCTAAGGATATGATGATATGCTGCTAAGTCAACAGTATGGTACTTCATGGCCAATTGCAGCAAAGAACAAATGTGGCAGTGCAAGATTGCTGCCCAATTTGGTGCTTGATATTTTAGTGAATTAAAAATAGTCAAGTGGCATCCAAAAGCAGGAAGAAGCCAAAAAATTATGTGATATGTATATATTATATTATATTTATATAGAACAAGATGCACCACATGCCTTTGGCATGCAACTAGCATCACATTCACTGCGGGCACCGGAAAATGTTTCCATTGCAAAAAGGGAAAAAGAAACATGTTATGCCATTTCCAAGGCACATATTTCAAAGGGAAAAAGGCATTAGACAATGGAAAATGCCTTTTTCCAAAAGAAAAAGTTGACAAAGAAATGGCATAACATGTTTCTTTTACACTTTTTCCAATAGAAACATTTTCTAGTGCCCACAGTGATTGGGGGCTTTGCCCCCAAACTCCCCCATATGCAGCCTCTACCCTAACTTCACTTTGTTCAGTTAGGGCTCCAAGTATGTATAAGTAACTCAGCCTCTACTCCAACCTCACTTTGTTTAGTTAGGGCTCCAAATATGTGTAAGTGAGTGACCTCCACCCCAACCTCACTTTATTTGGTTAGGGCTCCAAATATGTGCTTAATCCCAGCCTCAACCTCACTTTGTTTGGTCAAGGCCTTGCATTTCCATATTCAATGTTTAATCTCAGCCTCACCTCACTCCATTTGGTTAAGGCCTTGAATTTCCATATTCAATGTTTAATTTCAGCCTTGGTTAAGGCCCTGCATCTCTGTATTCAATGTTTAATCCCAGCCTCAACCTTACTTTGTTTGGTTAAAGCCTTTTTTGTTCAGTCAATTTACATCTTAATTAG
>JAGGAP010000649.1:0-15437 GCA_017657235.1 Termitomyces sp. T73sscA
CCAGATCCAGATTCAATATAAAGTGGTGGTACATTGATTTGATCAGAAGATCTATTACCTCTAGAACAATGACCATCAGGATCAGTCATTTGTAGCTGCTCAAGCCTTCTTTGATTCCTAGTTTGTTGCCTTTGACTTTCAGGAGTACTTGGTTCAGAAGGAGTAGTTGAAAATTGCCTGAATTATTAAGTTTTGAGCATTTAAATACTCTCAAAACATTTAAAATCACTTACATGATAAGATATCTATATCAATCAACAGTAAAAATAATCACTGTGTAGTGTGGCAACAACTTTGAAAGTGACTAAAGTCAATATCAACCAAACAGCAAAGGTTCAAAATCACTTACAGAATAAGATATCTATGCTCAATTCAATGTGTGTCAATATCAATCAAACAGTAAAAGTACTCACTTTGTAGTGTAGCAACAACTTTGAAAGTAACTAAAATCAACATCAGTCAGTCAGTCAAGGTTAAAAATTACTTACAGGATAAGATATCTGTGTAAAATTCAATGTGTGTCAATATCAATCAATCAGTAAAAGTACTTACTTTGTAGTGTGGCAACAACTTTAAAAATAACTAAAATCAACATCAGTCAGTTTGTAAAGGTTCAGAATCACTTACAGGATAAGATATCTATGCTCAATTCAATGTGTGTCAATGTCACGACCCACTACAGACCCCCGGGACTCAGCCCCAGCCCCAGAACTCCAACCCTTCCCAAAACAACCTCCATGACCGCCCCAGGCCTGGACCGCTACCCAACTAACCCCTTCAGCAGCCTCCGGCCATCACCGCCCATCACTGCCTGTCACCACCACCAGCCACCGCCACTCATGGCATTCCCCAGTCATCACCGCCGTGACCGCTATATCAGCGCTGGCATCACCCATCACTCCCGGCCCACGCCGAGAACCCCATTACACATCACGCATCACAATCACGCATCACCGCCGACCCGACCTCCACACGCCACGCCCCGCTCCTGTTCCCTCCTCACTGCCCCGCTGCCATGTGTCTCCATGTTTCTAGTACAAGATCTCCGCGCCGTGTGACATGTCTCAACCTCGCTCCACGCAGTCCCCAGGTCTCACTCCAAGCCCCGATGCTGCACTCTGCTACTGGAACCTGGGCCTGGACCCCAGGGCCTACCTACTGCTAGTATATAAGTTGTAGAGTAGTAAGTAGTACTCTAGTCTTGATATTACCGTAACCCTGTATTGTTCTGTTGTGTTTTTGTCTCAATCTCATTTTCTCACGTGTCCCAGTCTCGTCATTTCTACTTGCCTCTTTTCTTATCATACTCGTCTTGTATTGTCTCCCTGCCTCGTCTCTACTTGTCTCATCCTCTAATCTATTCTATTTGCTTCTTTTCTCCCTTTCTACTCTAAGTTCTCTTGGCTCCTCTGTCCCCGGCTCCCCATCTCGGCCTGTTCCCTTTCCCTTTATCTTATCTTGACCCTTTCCTCTTTTGGCCTGCTTGACCCCCGCATCTCTGATTTTATCCCCGGGACTTGCTAAGTCCCCGCCCTGTCATTTCTTTGAACCCCGGGACTTGCTTGCTCATTGGCGCTTGTTTATTCCATTCTCTTGTACCCCCGGGACTTGCGCCTACCCCTGGCACTCGTCCTCCACCCTTCCTGGCACTTGCCCACCTGCCGGTGCTACTGGCACTCCCCTACATACCGCCCCGCCCTGCCTCGATCTCCCACGCTTTGATTCCTACTGGTGCTCTGCGTCTGTGGACACGGTGATCACCACGTAAGGTATTTGCTCAGTGAACTGAGCCTCCGTGGTCAGCGGAACCTGACATAATATCAAGACTCCCCACCTTACTCTACTGTTCACTATGGCCATGCACACGCACACCTACCACCCCACCGGCTATCAGACCAATGCTTATAGAAGACCTGTGCCTGAAAACTACTATGCCATGAGTACCCCACAACCCCTGTATCCGGCACTCCCGATTGAACATTACCCCACTCTTGTCCCCAGATATTGGGCTTTGGATCAGAACCAGGTACTCTATGGCCCCTCCATCAGCCAAGGTATTCCTCAGGGCTGGCGACGTGATTCCTTGCAGGCAACTGCAGGGGCTCACCAACAGGTCCTGCCCAGAGGTATGCTGGAAACACCGCCCGGTGCCTGGGCACCCTTGGCCCCGGTGCATGTCCAGTACGAGACCTCCGCGCCGTGCAACATGTCTCAACCTCGCCTCGTGCGGCCCCCAGGTCTCACCCCAAGCCCCAGTGCCGCACTCCGCTACTGGAACCCGGGCCTGGATCCCGGGGCCTACCTACTGCGTAGTATATAAGTTGTGGAGTAGTAAGTAGTACTCTAGTCTTGATATTACCGTAACCCATATCGTTCTGTTGTGTTTCGTCTCAATCTTGTTTTCCTCATGCATCCTGGTCTTGTTATTTCCACTCGCCCTTTACTTATCGTACTCGTCTCATCTCGTCTCCCTGTCTCGCCTCTACTCGTCTTATTCTCCAATCTAACCTAATTGCTTCTTCTTCTTATCTCTACTCCAAGTTCTCTCGACTCCTCTGTCCCCAGCTCCCCATCTCGGCCTGTTCCCTTTCCCTTTATCTTATCTTGACCCTTTCTCTTTTTGGCCCGCTTAAAACCCCGTGTCCCTGATTTCATCTCTGGGACTCGCTAAGTCCCCTGCCCATCGTCTCTTGAACCCCGGAACTTGTTTGCTCACCGGCGCTTGTCCGTTCCACCCTCTTGTACTCCTGGGACTTGTGCCTAACCCCGGCACTTGTCCTCCACCCCCCCTGGCACCCGTCCATCCACCGGCGCTACCGGCGCTCCCCTGCTCACCGCCCCCACCCCGCTTCGGTCTCCCACGCCCCAAGCCCTACCAGCGCTCCGTGTCTGTGGATACAGTGATCACCATGTAAGGTATTCGCTTAGTGGACTGAGCCCCCGTGGTCAGCAGAACCTGACACACACTAGCCCCACTCTCTGGCGTTTTGAGGAACCTGTGGACCCCGCGTGCTTGTTCCACGTGCAGTGCAAGGAGCTGACCAAGCTCTGGGACCCTGTCCCTGCCCCAGTACCCCGCCAGCAGGAGGAGCTCAACATGGCGTCCAACATTCTGAAGGCCCTCAATTCCACCGGAGGACTCTTCGACCAGCCTGCCGCTAGTACCATTGGTCTCTCAGCGCGCCCCCGTGCGAACTCCCTCCCCAGCGCCTTCCGCACATGGGGACAACCTGCTGACACCAATCCCCGCCCTGACGCTCCTCCCCCACCCCTGCCCGCCAACAACAACAATGCCTCCACTCACACCCTCTCCTACATCAATGAGCTAGAGGCTCCCGGCGGTGGTTTGGCACCTTTTGGCGGAGCTCCTGCCCCAGAATTTCAACATGACCGCCCCCCCCACTTCGACCTGCGCTATCCTTGTGGTAATGCACCCCCTCCCCGCAACAACCCCCCACCCCTCCGGCAGCCGGCAGCCTCCGGTGCATCTCGACCACCCCCTTTCTAGGGACCTTTGCGACCCCCTGCCCCCCCAAGACCTCCGCCTGGCCGACTCTTCGACACCAATCTGGGACCGCCCCTCCCTGGAGGACCGCCACCCCTGCGATGGGCTCAGGGACCGCCCCCAGGAGACAACAGCGGACCACCTCCCGGCGGCGGGCCCCCTCATAGTGGACCTCCCAGCTGGCAACAGACGCCTTCCCCCCACAGCGTGGCGGAGGAAATCACTATTATTACTACTACAATGCAGCACCCCCGCCCCGCAACCCCAATCCACAGGACAACATCTGCGACGCGCTGACACACAAAGGAAAACTTGACATCCAGAATCCAGAAGCCCAAACCCTTCCACAGCCGTGACCCCCGCAAATGGAGAACGTTCCTCACCCAGTGTCTTACCATGTTCCAAGCTAAACCCCTCACCTTCCAACTTGAGAGCTCATGTGTGGCCTTTGCTGCCTTGTACCTGCAGAGCATTGCCTTTGATCACTACACGGTGCTGCTCTGGTTCGACTCCAACAGCCTGGTGTTGTCAAATTGGCAGGCCTTTGCCCAGGAGTTCTCAAATAAGTTTGGAGTATTTGACACTGTAGCGGAGGCCAAGGAGAACCTCTACAACCTCCAGATGCGCAACAACAAACGGTTCACCACCTTCATTGTCCGGTTTGAGAAGGAGGCCTACAAAACTGGCTGGAACTACAACGCTCTCTGGTTTGCCCTCCGCCGCACCCTGCCTCAACGCATTAAGGACGTCCTCCGTCTTGCCCCCAAGCAGCCCAGCTATGACAGTTACAAGGCCCTTGTCACCCAGATTGACCAGCAGTATTGGGAGGACCGCAGTGAGTACTCGGCACCCCGCATGCCTTGGAACCCCTCCAGGAACTCCAACTGGCAAAACGGAGCCGCCGCAGGCAGCCGAACCACTGGCACGGCGCCGCCTACCAACCCCGCTGCTTGGCCGCCTCTGGGACGAGGACCGGCCAACGTCAACTGACCCCCGGGACCCCGCCCACAAATGCAACTCAACACCGCCGATACGCAGGAAGCCCCGGACCCCAACCAGGCCGACCCCGACTTGCCTACCAACCCTCACAACACCCCGGCCCATGCCACCAACGAGGAGGCCTTGTGCGCAAATAGGTTCAGGAACCGGCCGTGGATCAACGTATCAGAGGAGACGCAGGAGAAGCAACGGCGTGAAGGAGCATGCATTTTGTGTGGTGAGCAAGGTCACTTCATCAACAAGTGCCCCAAATGCCAGGTTGTGGAACAAGCCATGTGAACCATAGATGGCGAAGACTGTAACTTCTGGTTTACGGAAAACAACCCAGCGGTTTAGATCTTGAAGATGCACTAAATCACGAACCAGACTTTGACATCTTCTCCGCCCCGGCTACACACCTTCACGCAACAATTCTATTCCCGGACACCCCCCTGGCTCATCTTCCCTCCCAGTCCTCCCAAACTCTTCTCCTCTGCACCACCCTCCCACACTCTTCCGTCCCGGTCAATACTCTGGTTGATAGCGGCGCCACCGACAATTTCATCGACACATCTCTGGCAACATTGGCCACCACTCCTCAGAAATTACCCCTCCCCATCCACCTCACCCTCTTTGACCTTTGCCGGTGACATCACCCACTACATGCAGACCACCCTCACCTTTGCTAATGGTCAGCGGCAAGACCTCCGGCTGCTTGTGACCCACCTACACGCTTCCGCTCCCCTCATCCTGGGTCTCTCCTGGCTCCATTCCACCAATCCCCGCATTGATTGGCAGAATCTCACCCTTCACTTCGACCGCCAAGCTGCAGAGCCCCTGGAACCCATCCCCTTCAATGTCACCACCTCAGTCAGCGCCGCCAACCATCTCCACACTCCCCCGCAACTCCACGGCAAATCTTCCCAGGTTCTCACTGCCCTTGTCAATAGCGGGGCCACCGGGATGTTTGTCAGTGACCAGCTCAACGTTAACCATGACCCCCTTGACAGATCAATGAAGCTACAGCTCTTTGATGGTAAACCCACCACCGCCGGGCCTATCACTAGATCACACACCAGCTCCATCACTCTAGACAACGGCCTTCAATTCCCGGTTCATCTCCTGGTCACCCAACTCCCCGAGGTCACCCCCATCATACTGGAACTACCCTGGCTACACGACATCAACCCTGACATCAACTGGAAGGACCTCACTATGAAGTTCCCCGGGACCGGTGCTTGTCTCGCTGCCATCAGCCTCCGCCTCCAACCCACTACCAATCTCAGCAAGGCCGGAGCCACCGGCGATCCCACAGCACCCTCGGACAACTCTGGTGAGCCCCCTCCCACTTGACACAGCCTGAGCGCAGCCCCGGTCTTTCCCCCCAATATTCTCTGCAACAAGTACAAAGGCCCACGCTATTCCACCCCTCACCCATGGATGACTCTGGGCCCTGTTGACATGGATCAGCCTTCCAAACCCCTTGACCCGGATACCCTTGATATCAAAATCATTGGCCCGGCCCCCTTTGCCCGTATCCTCCAGGACGGCACCCCTGCCTTTCAGCTTCATATCTCCCTGGCACTCCCAGAAGAACACCTAGGCACAGACACTACGGCTCCGGAACTAAAGACAGAGGAACAAATACTACACGAAGTAGTCCCTCCGGAGTATCATGAGTTTGCTGACGTGTTCTCAGAAGGAAGCGCTAAGGAGCTCCCCCCTCACCGGTCTTATGACCACAAAATCAACCTCAAAGACGGCACTGCACTCCCCTTTGGCAAGATCTACAACATGTCAGAAATCAAACTCCACACATTGAAAGATTACCTCAATGACATGCTTGGTAAAGAGTTTATTCAACCCTCGATCTCCGCCACCGGGGCTCCAGTCCTGTTTGCAAAAAAGAAGGACGGCTTCCTACGTCTTTGCGTTGACTACTGGGGTCTCAACAAAGTCACAAAAAAGAATTGGTATCCACTCCCCCTCATTGGTGACCTGGTTGACCGCCTCCGTAGCGCCAAAATCTACACCAAGATCGACCTCTGCTCCAGCTATAATAACGTCCATATAGCCCTGGGACATGAATGGAAGACCGCCTTCCGCACCCGCTACGGCCTCTTCAAATATTTGGTGATGCCCTTTGGTATGACCAACTCCCCCGCCACCTTCCAGTATTTCATGAATGACATTTTTCACAACATGAACGACGTTTTTGTCATTGTGTACCTGGACGACATCCTCATCTACTCAAACTCACTGGAAGAACACCACAATCACGTCTGCCACATCCTTGAACGACTCCGGGAGTACCACCTACATGCCAAACCGGAGAAGTGCTCGTTCCACACTACCGAAGTTGAGTACCTCGGCATCATCGTCACCTTGAACAGCATTCGCATGGACCCCGCTAAGGTGGAAGCCATCCTCAACTGGCCTCCACCCCGGAGCGTAAAAGAGGTGCAGTCTTTCCTTGGTTTTGCCAACTTCTACCGCCGGTTCATTGATAACTACTTCAGGATCACCAAACTCCTCAACCGGCTCACAAGGAAGGACACCCCATGGAACTGGGACAGCAGGTGCCAAAGTGTATTCACCCTCCTCAAGAAGGCCTTCACCTCTGCCCCCATCCTCCGCCACTTCGACCCCTCTCTCCCCATCATTCTCAAATGCAACGCCTCCGACTACGCTATCGCTGGTATACTCTCGCAGAAGGACTCTGGCGGTGACGAGCTCTGGCCCATTGCCTTCTACACCTGCTTGATAATTCCCACGGAGCTCAACTACGACATCTATGACAAGGAGCTCCTTGCTATTGTTGAAGCCTTCAAGCAGTGGCAAGCCTATCTTGAGGGCGCCCCGCACCGCATCCAAGTCTACTCGGACCACACCAACCTACAGTACTTCACCACGACCAAGCAACTCAGCTGCCGCCAAGCCTGCTGGTCCAAAATCCTTTTCGAGTATGACTTCACCATCCACTACTGCCCCGGTCGACTTGGTGCCAAGCCCAATGCCCTCACCTGGAGACCGGGCGTGTACTCCAAGAAGTTGTTCGAAGCAGAGCGCAACGCGTTTAACCATTAAGTGGTAATCCCATCCAAACACCTTCATGCTGTGCTGATTATGAACAAAGAAGGTATCCTGTGCCAAATTTGCAATGCCCCCCGGGATGCCTTCTTTACCCAGCACGACCCCCAAATCACCCCCGCCGACAAGGCCAACAACGACCACCCCTTCACCCTCTCCCCCGACAACCGACTCCTGCTCCGGGACGGACAAATCTATGCCCCGGATCATCAGAAGATCCGCTTAGACATCCTACGCCAACATCATGACCACAAGCTCCACGGGCACCCCGGGATTCATAAGACCCTTCAACTCATCTCCCGGACTTACTTTTGGCTAGGAATGAGGAAGGACGTTACCTGGTATGTCCGGGCCTGCAAGTCGTGCCTCCGGGCCAAGGTTCCCCGCCACCGCCCCTACAGCCTCCTCAAGCCACTCCCGGTCGGTCGCCGTCCCTGGTCCTCCATCTTGATGGACCACATCGTCGAGCTCCCTGAGTCAGAAGGCTTCGATGCCATCCTCGTCATCATCTGCTGCCTCATCAAGCAAGCCATCTTCATTCCCTGCTGCACCACCGACAACGCCACAGAGTTTGCCAAACTATTCCTCGAGCACGTATTCTCCAAGCATGGACTCCCAGATGACATTGTATCTGACCGCGGCCCCTTGTTTGTCTCCCAGTTCTGGCAGTTTCTGTGTAAGGCCCTAAAGATTAAAACTAACCTCTCCACTGCCTACCACCCGGAGACTGATGGCCAGACCAAGCGAGTGAACCAGACCTTGGAGCAGTACCTTTGCCTCTACGTTAACTACCTACAGAACAACTGGCGCGCAAAACTGCCCCTGGCAGAGTTCACCTACAACAACAACCCCCATTCCACCACCAGCGTGTCACCTTTTTATGCTAATAAAGATTACAACTCCCAGCTCACCCTCTCCCTTAGAGACATCTCCTCCCACATAGCTTACAAAGTGGCCCGGGATCTCCAGTTGCTGCATCAATTCCTCCAGGACAAAATCGACATTGCCAACAAGGCCTACGCCAAGTACGCTGATACCCGCCGCAAAGCAATCTCTGACTGGACCCCCAGCACTCTTGTCTGGCTCGATCGGTGCAACTTGAAGACCCGGTGGCCCTTGATCAAGCTTGATTACAAACACCTTGGTCCCTTCAAGGTCCTCCGGAAGGTCTCCACCCACGCCTACAAACTTGACCTACCCCCGGGACTCAAGGGACTGCACCTGGTCTTCCACGTTTGCCTCCTCAAGAAATACGCCCCAGACCCCTTCTCTGGACAGTGACCCAGCCGGCCACCCCCTGTCAAAGTTGAGGACAAATATCACTACGAGGTCAACCACATTCTCAACTCCTGCCTTGTCCATGGCCGCCCCCACTACCTCGTCCGCTGGAGAGGCTATGGGCCCAAGGACAACACCTGGGAACCTAGGAGAAACCTCGCCGGCGCCCCCGCTAAACTCTGGGACTTTCACCGGCAGCACCCCAACAAGCCCTGGGACCCCTGGGACTAGCGCTCACAGACGGCATCAGTGGGCGTAACCCCCGCCTCTAGTTTGATTAGGGATTCAACTCCCACCAAGACCCCTACGTGTTTCCTTACATACTTTCACTTCCAATTCCTCACCCCCCCATCAGGGCCTTGAGTTGCCAAACAAGAAACAATGATATGGTTGGTAAGCTAATATTGTACAAAATTATACATACACCCTGGCCCAAAAAGACAAGTCCAAAAAAAAAAACAAAGAAACAAAACCCGGAAAGCGTGGCAGGCAGCAATTAATTGGCCCCCTTGTCATTCCCCTCCCAACTCCCCACCACTGGCCCCGTGACTAACATTGCCATCTCCATCTGGGTTGCTAACAACGCCAGATGCTCCTCCCACACTGGTAACTCCTCCCCCGTATTGACCACCACTTCTAGCCATGTCCCAGAAGCGATCGCGTTCCGCTGCTGGTGCCCCGCCAACAAAATGTCTAGCTGGGCCAGACCAATGTCCAGCTCCGCTGGCAAGTTGAGGGGCATCTGGCTCACACCCTCCTGGAGCAAAGCCTGGGCCACCGATGCGCCATCCAGGAGCAGCCGGTGCTCCCGAGCCTAGCCTACATTGAAAATTAGCTAACCGGCCCAGCAGCAAGAGAATGTCACGACCCACTATAGACCCCTGGGACTCCAACCCTTCCTAAAACAACCCCCACGACCGCCCCAGGCCTGGACCGCTACCTGAACAACCCCCTCGGCAGCCCCCGGCCATCACCGCCCATCATTGCCTGTCACCGCCACTAGCCACCGCCACTTGCGGCATCCCCGGCCATCACTGCCTGTCACCGCTACCAGCCACCGCCACTTGCGGCATCCCTGGCCATTACCGCCTATTACCGCCCATCACTGCCACCAGTCACCGCCACTTGTGGCATCCCCCGGTCATCACCGCTGTGACCACTACATCAGTGCCGGCATCACCCGTTACCCCTGGCCCACGCCAAGACCCCTATCACACATCACGCATCACGATCACGCACCACCATGCCCCGCTCCCGCTCCCTCCTTACTGCCCTGCCACCACGTGTCTCTGCGTTTCCAGTACAAGACCTCCGTGCCATGCAACATGTCTCAACCTCACCCCGTGCAGCCCCCGGGTCTCACCCCAAGCCCCAGTGCCACACTCCGCCACTGGAACCTGGGCCTGGACCCCGGGGCCTACCTACTGTGTAGTATATAAGTCGTAGAGGTAGTAAGTAGTACTCTAGTCTTGATATTACCATAACTCCGTATTGTTCTGTTGTGTTTTGTCTTGATCTCATTTTTTTGCGTGTCCTGGTCTCGTTATTTCTACTTGCCCTTTTCTTATTGTACTCGTCTCGTCTCCCTGCCTCGTCTCTACTCATCTCGTCCTCCAATCTAATCTAATTGCTTCTTCTTTCCCTCTCTATTCTAAGTTCTCTCAACTCCTCTGTCCCTGGCTCTCCATCTTGGCCTGTCCTCTTTGCCTTCATCCTATCTCTACCCTTTTCTCTTTTGGCCTGCTTAACCCCCACGTCTCTGATTTCACCCCCGGGACTCGCTAAGTCCCCGCCCCATCATCTCTTGAACCCCGAAACTTGCTTGCTCACCGGCGCTCGCTCGTTCCACCCTCTTGTACTCTCAGGACTCGCGCCTAACCCCAGCACTCGTCCTCCACCCTCCTCGGCACCCGTCCACCCGCCGGCGCTACCGGCGCTTCCCTGCTCACTGCCCCCACCCCACTTTGGTCTCCCATGCTCCAAGCCCTACCAGTGCTCTGCGTCTGTGGACACGGTGATTACCATGTAAGGTATTCGCCCAGTGGACTGAGCCCCTGTGGTCAGCGGAACCTGACAGAGAATCACTTATGTAGAATCCCTTCCTGGGACAACGCCGCCTCCAGCAGTGCCCAGTCCCACCGGCATACCGCCTCCCGCTCCGCTACCCACGCTGCCTCTACTGCCTGCCCCTCCCCCGATACCTCCCTCACCACTCTCGACTCCAGCTTCACCACTTGGGCCCCCAACGCTGTCACCTCCACCTTCCGCTCCCTCACCGCCGCCAGCGCTACATCCTGGTCCCGCTGAGCCCTGTCCCGGTCTATCATTGCAGCCATCAGCTCACCCCATTGCCGCTGCAACTGCTTGTATGCCTCCTGCAGGCACTGGCGCAACTCCACGGTTTGTGCCAGCAGGCTCTGCTCTAAGGTTTCTTGGAGAGGGGGCTGGGGGCGCGCCAAAGTTGGCAAGAAGACATGGGGCCCTGGTGGACCTGCCAACAACACGTCGCCCTGGGGCCTCTTACTTGGGCCCACTCCAGGAGAAGGGGACGCCCACCGCTTACCCCAAGCGACCGCCAAGGGCCTCTGCCTACCGTGTGGCGGGCCCACCCTGATTACTGTGGACAGGGCCGCCTCCCCTTCCTCCTTGCTGGTGCTCGACCCTTCTCCAGACCCCAAATCAACCTTCTCAGCCTCTCTGGGACACGGACCCCCCTCTCTACCCACCGCTGTCATTGCTTGCGCCCTTGGCCAACCCTCCATCTGCCCCTGCACCCACTCCAACACCCACCCCTGCTCGGTGGCCACACACCACACCCGCCACAACCGCAACACGGAACACCTCTCGTGCTTGGACCAGCATGAAAGGCATACCGATGAATTGTGGTGGGCCCCGGCCACCGGCGCTTTGAACTCGCAAACCGTTCTGCGGCAGGCGCAGAACAGGCACTAAAAATCCATCAGTACCGGGGGCACCAGGAGGTAGGAGCAACTCACCGGGCCATGATAAATGCACCAGGCCAACGTTGGCGGGCCCCGGGGACGACCCACCGCCAGAGCAAACTGATCAGGTGTAACGTCCACCTGCGGCACCTGATGAGCCTTGGGCACCAGGTGAAATACACCCAGGGTCAGAGGGGGCCGTGGTGGGCGAACCGGCGACACCGGCATGGATTGCGCTGGCCGACGCTGCATGACGACCTCCAGGATCATACAAGAAGGCCCCGCCGCCGAAGACAATATGCCTGCAACATGATACGTCAGTATGCACAAAAGCACCGAGCAACAAAAAACTCACAATGCCACCCCTCCATCTGCCGGCAGTCCCGGTGACGCTTGAATGAGGCCCTGCGCTCCCCATAGGCAGCCCAGGCCCCAACGTTGCTCTCGTCAGAAGGGGGAGTAGGAGACAACGAAAAGGAGGACATGGAAGAGCGGTTGGAAAAATTTAGTGAAGTTTTTTTTCTTTTATCTGTATACGGAACTTCTTGATGGCTGCCAGACTTTGACTTTGACACCAGAAGCAGCACAGCCACCCACGACTTCGCACGTCTCAAGAGTCTCAATGCTGAAGGGGGGGTGATGTCACAACCCGCTACAGACCCCCGGGACTCCAACCCTTCCCAAAACAACCCCCACAACCACCCCAGGCACGGACCGCTACCTGACCAACCCCCTCGGCAGCCCCCAGCCATCACCGCCCATCACTGTCCATCACCGCCACCAGCCACCGCCACTCACAGCATTCCCCGGTCATCACCGCCGTGACCGCCACATCAGCGCTGGCATCACCCGTCACCCCCGGGTGTGTCAATGTCACAACCCGCTACAGACCCCCAGGACTCAGCCCCGGCCCCAGGACTCCAACCCTTCCCAAAACAACCCCCACAACTGCTCCGGGCCCGGACCGCTACTTGACCAACCCCTTCAGCAGCCCCTGGCCATCACCACCCATCACTGCCTGTCACCGCCACCAGCCACCGCTACTCACGGCATTCCCCGGTCATCACCGCCGTGACCGCCACATCAGCACTAGCATTACCTGTCACCCCTGGCCCACGCTAAGACCCCCATTACGCATTACACATCACAATCACGCATCACCGCGGACCTGACCTCCGCACGCCACATCCCACTCCCATTCCCTCCTCACTGCCCTGCCGCCGCGTGTCTCCGTGTTTCTAGTACAAGACCTCCACGCCGCGTGACATGTCTCAACCTTGCCCCGCATGGTCCCTGGGTCTCACTCCAAGCCCCGGTGCCGCACTCCGCCACTGGAACCTGGGCCTGGACCCTGGGGCCTACCTACTGCTAGTATATAAGTTGTAGAGTAGTAAGTAGTACTCTAGTCTTGATATTACCGTGTATCGTTCTGTTGTGTTTTTGTCTCAATCTCATTTTCTCGCATGTCCCGGTCTCGTCATTTCTACTTGCCTCTTTTCTTATCATACTCGTCTTGTATTGTCTCCCTGCCTCGTCTCTACTTGTCTTGTCCTCTAATCTATTTTATTTGCTTCTTTTCTCCCTTTCTACTCTAAGTTCTCTTGGCTCCTCTGTCCCTGGCTCCCCATCTTGGCCTGTTCCCTTTTCCTTTATCTTATTTCAACCCTTTCCTCTTTTGGCCTGCTTGACCCCCACATCTCTGATTTTATCCCTGGGACTCGCTAAGTCCCCGCTCCATCATTTCTTTGAACCCCGGAACTTGCTCGCTCACTGGCGCTTGTTCATTCCATCCTTTTGTACCCCCAGGACTCGCGCCTACCCCCAGCACTCGTCCTCCACCCTCCCTGGCACTCGCCCACCTGCCGGCGCTACCGGCACTCCCCTACATACCGCCCCGCCCTGCCTTGGTCTCCCGTGCTTCAATTCCTACTGGTGCTCTGCATCTGTGGACACAGTGATTACCACGTAAGGTATTTGCCCAGTGGACTGAGCCCCCGTGGTCAGTGGAACCTGACAGTCAATATCAATCAATCAGTAAAAGTACTTACTTTGTAGTGTGGCCACAACTTTTAAAGTGACTAAATTCAACATCAATCAATCAGTAAAGGTTCAAAATTCAGAGTTTATCAGGTGGCAACAACTTGGGTTGACCATGGGCACAAACTCAGTTTCAAATTTGAAAGTCAGCTGGCTCCCTAGAATGCGACGACTTTTTTTGAACCCAGCTTGTTAGGTAATAATTACATAAGCGCTGACCAATTTTAGTCATCCAACAATTCCCACAAAACGGTTGTCGCATTCTATATAGATTATTTAAACAGAATGACACTGTTGTGCCATTGATAGACCTGCTAGTTTTTTTATGCAAATATACAAGGATTATATTGTGATGTATACTAGAGTCAATACAACACTAATACAGATCTAAATGGGATGGGCCTCAACATTATGCTAAAGCAGCAACATCATTTTATTCAAATAAAAAACATATAAAACATAAAATGATTCCAGCTGAGCCACTAAACACTCCACTGTATTGGTGAACAATAGTATTTCCTTGGTGTATCATGAAAACATAATGATGAAGCAGCAACATAATATTTATTTGAATAAACAAAAAAAAACATCATGTAGAAAAGAAATATCAGATATATAAAACTGATTAAAAAAGTAAACACACAAAAAACATATAAAGAAGTGAACAAGTAAAAAACATACAAAAAAGTAAACAGACAAAAAAGTAAACAGACAAAAAAGTAAACAGACAAAAAAGTAAACAGACAAAAAAGTAGACAAAAAAGTAAACAGACAAAAAAAGTAAACAGACAAAAAAAGTAAACAGTCAAGAAAAACATACAAAAAACATATGAATGAGAAAAGTATTAGCCAGACATTATAGCTGGTGCATCAAAAATCAAGGACATGAGTGGAATGGCATAACAGCTTTCTTTTGCACTTTTTCCAGTGGAAATATCTTCTGGTGCCAGCAGTGAACGTCATGCCGTGTGCATCCTAAGAAGAAACCCCTTTATTTTCAAACCCCAATATATCCTACTCTATTTATCACATAACGCCGGCACCTGTCTTCTACTCACCCAGACCCACAGCTTTTCATCTACCTTATGGGCTGAGCTTGCGCCTGCGCTGCTTGACCGGAGTGCGGGTTTCACTCGTAGCTGCCTACCAACCGAGTCGTCTCTACAGAGTACGATGCCGTCGGGTTCTTGACAGGGTGGTGAGGTCTAAAACTGTGATGGAAAGCTGACCCTCCGCGTACACAGGGGGGAGTGGTATTCCTTGGCCCTTGTAGCATATGTACTTAGAACCCCCTCTATACCGTGCACCATGGCACAATGTGCCCAAAATGATAAACTTGAAAAAAACTTGTCTGACGCAACTGGCCCGACGACGATCAGAAGTTACGTGCTGAATCGGGGGTACCGCTGGAGGATCATAACAGGGCTGGAATTGCCTGCTTTCTGCAGAGACGAAGACATTTCTCGATAAATATTACAAAAGTATACATATGCGAATTGTGCAGAGAAATGATTTCATCTTGGTAGGGCGTGTGTTCAGTACGTTGTCTAATACATTAACTCCAATGCTCTCCCAAAAGTAGTATGTTGCGCCCTGACATTTTACCG
>JAGGAP010000650.1:0-15425 GCA_017657235.1 Termitomyces sp. T73sscA
TCACCTGCTGGAATCACATGTCTAGATCACATGTGCAGCTGAGTCTGAAATGAGGGGGAAAATGATGGCTAGATGGCCAGGAATTCCCCTCATTTGAAACCCAGCCCAGCTTGACGAGCCCAACTTGACGTTTGAGGAGGTCTGGCACTGGACTGAGTAGTTCAAGAAAAGTGATCTGAGGCAAGAAATATAAGTGAAAAGAAGCGTCCCCTGACATTATGTTTATATAATCATGTGAGAGAAATTGAACTAATCATTGCTAAAGCCAGAGTTTTCTAGTGAAATTTTAAAAGGGAATAGTGGTATGCCAATTATTGTACATCATAGCATATCCCAGGTTTGGCGGTATGCTTATTCATGATGTATAGGCATGGAATGCTGAACAAGTCTTGAAGTTGGGATCCCCTTACTTGAACAATAAAAAACCTTAGATGGGAGCACCAGGGGGACATTTCCAAGTTGAACAGTTTGAAGAAGGGGTGTTCAGTATAGTTGATTGCCATATTAACTTTTAGATATAGATAGAGGAGAGGTATTGAAAGAATGTCAACTTCAGTATAGTGTCATGGTACTGTATAAACTTGATAAAATCCTTTGACTAGTTAGAAAAGGGAATTTTTAGCTCAGACAGAGATGAATTTTTTGACAATGACCAGACTGATGGGGATGCACAGTTACTGGAAATTGGAGTACATCCTTGGGACAAATTAGAAAATAACTTAGCTGAATTGAGTCACCTCTTGCAAGAATTGAGAAGGGTGCAGTTTGCTGAGACAGAGACTACCTTGCATTGAATTAAATGGACAGCAAGTAGAAGCTGGCACTTACTCAGCCCTTTAGAGGAATAATGTCCAACCAAAGACAGAGACTCATTTAGTACCAAAGCCTTTGGTTGTTGTAGCCAAAATTGATGGACACCTAGTACATGCACTAGTTGATACAGAGTCCCTAAATAACTTTATGTCAACCACTATAGCTGAACAACTTAGAGTGGATAAACAAGAGTTGAAAGAGGCACTACCTGTCCAACTTGCAGTACAAGGATCTTGGTTCAAGGTCAACTATAGAGCTATGGCATGATTTGAGTACTAGAAAATAAACTGCAATCAGTATTTTGATGTCATAAATTTGAATGGATATAACCTCATCTTGGAAACCCCATGGTTGTACCAACATCAGATCACAGTAGAATTAAATCTCCTCCAAGTGGTTGTGAGTAGCAGTACACACTGTCTCATGGAGGGTCCTGGTATCACATAGCTTGTATCTAGGGCTGTGCAGTTAGAGAGAAAAAGTCTGGAAAAAGTAAGGGAAGAACTCAGGAGATATGCAAAACTCCTGTGCCAACCTGCCTATAATACTCTACTGCCACCATTGCAGGCCATCAATCATGACATCCCCTTAATTGATGAGAACAAAATCTATCCTTGAAAACCATCCTGGTGCCCTGAAGCACTGAAACCTCAATGGGATGAGTAATGCACTGCATATATTAAAAGCAGAAGATGGAAAGTAACAACAAAATCAAATGCTGTATCCATGATGTTTCTGAAAAAGCCTGGTAACTCTGGAGATCCTCCTTGTCTCCACATTATAAGTGATCTACAATTGCATAACACTAATACATTTAAGAAATTCTTACCTTTGCTTGACATGGAAGGAATACTGTGACAGACCTCCCATGCTAAGTACAGGTCCATCATTAATAGACAAGATGCATATGAGCAGATTTGTATAAACCCAGACCACATGAGTTGCACCACCATAACAACTCCTGATGGAAATATGGTTAGTTTTGTGATTCAGCAAGAGGACTGCAATGCCCCTGCCACTTACCAGGCCTTGATGGACTATTTATTTGCACCTTACTTAGGAAAATTTATAGATGTGTATTTAGATAGTATTGTCATCTATTCCAATACTCTGAAGGAATATATGGAGCACATTACAATTGTATTGAACATCCTGAAAAGAGAGAAACTTTACCTGAGTGAGATGAAACTTAAGTTTTTATGTAAGAAACTATGTCTATTAGGGCAAGTCATAAGCAACAAAGGTATCAAGATGGATCCTAATAAGGTGGATGCATTAATGAAGTGGAAAATTCCTACAAACAGAGACTTACTCTGGGAGTCTGGCAGAAAATATAAACAACATCTGAGTCCCCATGAGTGTTCTTCATATGATTATGGGAGATACAGTCCCTTTTAGGTGGAATCATATACAGTGGCTCAAAAAACTGTTCCAATATTTTATACTTTTTGAAAGATGACATTGGCATGAAGGATTGGAAGTATTTAAAATTCTGGTTAAATCATGTAAAATACTATGGCATTGCAGCTACAAATTTCATCTTAGCTTATGTAATTTAAATCAAAACTGATGGAGTAATGGCCATTTTAAAATATTCACTCATTGGGACAGTTTTTTGAGCATCTCTAATTTTGGTATTTAGTACTTTGTATGTCCTCCATTTGCCTTGATAACTGCTTGAATCCTTCTAGGGATTATATCCAAACTTCAAGTACAAGGCACTTTGAATCATAAATTGCTGAAAAGCTTTGAGGTCAGGCTCTCCATTATATCTATCAGGAGGCATTGATCTGATCAAAGTTTGATACAGCTCCTAGAGCCTCTCTCTATGATGCCAAGAGTCCTTCTATCTCTCATGCCATCTCTTAACATTTTGGAGGGTCCAGTCCAAATCCAAGGCTTTCTCATCACTGCTCTCTTCAAAAATTCACTATCCTCCCTTATTTTCCAGAATGTTTGCCCCAAGGCACTCTTCTTGCCAATGTATGTGCTGGGCTTTCCCTCTTTCATCATCTGCTTAACCTTAGCCTTCTTTGGTTCTACATTCTGCTTGATGATTTTGTTTATCAAGTCCCTTAACTTGTGGGATAGGAATTCAGACGGTCCTCAATCTTCATGAGTTCCTTTCTTATTCTTATGCTTCTCTTCTAGTAACTCTTTTTGTAACTTCTAAATTTGGAACTCTAATTCAATTACCTGGTTCTTCTTTTGGTTAGTGTTTTTTCTGTTTGTTACTGAGTAATCATTATCTCCTTCTTCACTACTAGACTCCTCTAACTCAGGCTTGTAATCCAGATCATCTTTCTCCTCAGAGTCATTCTCTTCTTTCTCAACATATTTGGATCTGAATGATTTCAACATCTGGGCTTGAACTTGGGGGTCCAATTCCTCCTTATCCTTTATCTCAAGCTGTCCCCTGTAAAGGCAACCTCTGGAGGCTGTGGCTCAGTCACACAACTGGCAGAGAGAGATCCAAAGTATATTAAAAGATATACAAGCATTACTGTAGCAACTACTCATTGGGCAGAAGGAGATCCAAAGAGAACAAGTCTGGAGACTCCCTAGGCCAGGTGTGATGCTTTTGGGGCCCCAGAAGCATGGGAAACAACTATATAGGACAACAGAAAAAGAATAACCCTAACCTAAATAGTGAAAACTCCGAAAATTGCCTAAATAGAAAAATGAACATGATTATACAAGCAGGCAGAAAAACTCCAGTTAGATAAGCCAGAAAAACTCTAGTTACCTAAGCTAGGAGAACTCCGGTTACCTAAACCAGGAAAACTCCAGTTATGTAAGCCAAGTGTTGACAGTGCTGAGAGGGCCACCTTGTCTGAGCCATAACTCCAGAACCAGAGCACCTCAGATGCTGGGAGTGGAACCAATGAGTAGGGCTAAAGAAGAAGCATAGATGAAAACCTTTGGAAGGGGAGAAATAAGAGTGGGAGAAGGGGAAAAGAGGCAAGAAATGGAGAGTCCCCTGACATCCCCACTCTTAGAAATCCACTCCCTTGCCTTTCTGAGTTGAAGACCCTGTTTCCAGGCCCTTCACTCTACTAGCACATAGTTTTAAAACTTTATTATGGTTAACAACTAGCTTACTCTGCTCAACAGTCATATTCTGTCATGCTAGCTCTACCATATCTATTTGTGCCTGAGTTAGCAGGAGGCCAGTTCTGTTTTCCTGACTTGTTCCTTGACAACTTTTAGATGGATGTCCCTTATTATTCTCATCAGCCAACTGGCCTCCACCATATTGGTGGAAATTCTCCCTAATTTGAGAAGGGGAAATAACTGGCTTCTTCTTGAGCTTGGTTAGAGAAGAACTGGCATCTGCATAGTCTGGGTTGGGTGCATCTTCCCCCTCACCATCTGACATGTCTGGGGAGATGACTCTGCTATAAACTCATTAGGTCATTCTTCAAACCTGTGAATTGCTCTCTGAGTGGGTACTGTAATGCCTGGCCAGAGTTGCCATAAATTGATTGTATCTGCAGAAATTGCTATAAGTAGACATTGGGTGGTGACTCACAGGCTGGATTGCTTCTGGTTGATTAGACTAATGGACATCCTCTTGCACAAGAGCCCTTAGTGGTTTTAAAAAGTTTAGGACTTGATGAATTTAAAATAGGTAACAGAAGGCTATCTGCTAGAGTAGTGTTTTGTCACACAAGGAGAAAAACAATACTTCATGGCCAACGTGGGGATCGAACCCAAGACCTTCGCGTTATTAAGTTATTAGCACGACGCTCTAACCAACTGAGCTAGTCGGCCATTCGCTTGATGTCAGTCTCTTTCTTTCCTCGATCATCTAGCAGGTGTATTTCGAAGGAAAGGTCCTCGTCACCGTGCGTTTACGTACTATCTAAGCTATTAGGGCTGTCAAGGAGATCCACTGACTGACCCGTGCAGTATGAAGTGTGCGCTATGCTGCGATGCATGCTCTGTCAATCGCGACGCTGCGCACATTGCTTAAGCTTGGTCTCAAGTGTCTGAGGCTCTGTCTCTCTCGCCATGGTCATCCTTTGCGCTTGATAACACGAATGAAGGCGTTCTTCAATTCGGTCACACAAGTGAGGTCGGTGAGTAAGGTCCTGGATCAATACTTGGGCTATCATCCCGATGCAAGTATGTATGTACTTGGATATCTGGATGGCGAGTGAAAGGAAAATGATTGGACGGACCGGCTTCCGAAATTTCCATCAGACAACTTCGCCGAGCCAGCCGGTCTCGATGTTGAACTTCATTCGGAACCTTCTCCTTGGCAGGGAACTCAAAAGGCGAGTAATTATCCAATTTTTGTTGATTACAATTTGTTAATTACAACCAACTAAGTATAGTTACGTCCCACAGCCAGCTTGCTTGCCTACTTTACCTCGGCCGCATATAACTCGATGGCCAAGTCGAAGAAATACATGTCAGTGGCGCAATCAACATCTGAAGATAGTCTCACAAGTATGTAAACAAGTTGAAGAAGGTCAATTTTGCCCCAGCTGCAGTTACGGCCTTCAATTTCCCTCCCGAAATAGAACACGTAACTTTTCAATGGGCGGCACTGATGTTCCCTCGAGATGCTGCCGCTCTATCTGTCTTATGCAGGCGCGTACAGCCATACGTCGAAGCCGTCATATATGAGAGTCTACTCATAGCTTATAATGACAACTCGACGGGGTTCGATCTTGCACGCGTTAAACGCATCTTACCGATGTCACGCCCAGCAAGTTTTTTTGCGGCACGCGTTCGTAACCTTCGTATCAGGGGTGATGTGCCTTTGGACACCGTGGCCCTTATACTATCAAAATGTACCATTATTCGACACCTGTCTATAAGTACCGACAGAAGCGGTTGGACGTCGATGGTCATACCAACAGCCCATACACTGATTTCGCTCCACATCAGGAGACACACAGCTAGAGAGATGGCTCAGTGTGGAATTGTATTCCCCAATCTGATGTTTTTGACTCTGCTTAATTCCTCTTATGATGGCATATCTGTTCCATCTCTGGAGTGGGTCCCTTCTTTGAAGCGGTCTTGTTGGAATTGGGACGTTTTGTTTACGATCATGACGATAGCTGGAAGCAAGACATCGAAACAGCTCTTTCCACCACACCCCGGATGCAATTGCTAATATTGAATGCATCGGGAGATGCGATTCCCGTCATGAAGAAATACTCAAAGGCAGAAAGATTGCCCAGCATATCAAAGTCGCACTTAGCAGTAACCTGGACATGGAGCTAGAATGGAGACGTTGTTACAAAGGCAAGGATCGCTTTCAAAGTTGATACAGTTTTCCACATATGATATAACAGATGTACTGAAGGTTGAGTTTTAATGTTAATGTTGAAATTACTCAACATTCGACACTCAGCGCTCAGAGGTCTATTGATTGCTATGATGTTCCACAGTTTCGTATGCCATTTGCATCTGGAGCCTGAAGAAGGTCGTTAGACGGATGAGAGCCCTGGTAACCACATGGTTTCCATCAGCAAGTCACTACCAGCAGCGGTCCCGCTTGTTTACTGGCAGGCCCTGGTAGGGCTTTGGTACTGAACGTTGAACAACTGTACAATGGTCACACAAGCTCTATTACCGCTACGACGATACAGTCACTAATCAAGGTATAGAGAGTTGGATTCTTCTTAATCAACCGTCTGAATTCTTTCGGTTCGAATACCACATAGTGGCACTACAGGAACTATTTTTACCTAGGCACTGGCATGCGCACGACTCGTCTTCAACTCCGCCTTGCAAATCCAGACTTGTTCCTCATAATTCTATTGTATATTAAAATACAGATGCTGTTTAAGATGCATATATAGTACAAAGATCCAACTCCTCTATATCTTACAAACTCTACTTCAAAACGACGTCGAGGGTCTCAACTCCGTTTCCCTCCAAATCCCGAGGGCATCCAAACCGTACCGTTCAGAAGACGAGCCTGTCACTGTCATTGGCCGCAAAGGCTGCGAGGCAGGATACGGCTGCTCATCAGAAATGCACTGGTCGCGACGCGGCATGAACGGTATAGCACCCGCGCTCAACGCACAACCAGAGGGATTACTCTCCTCAACAACAGCGGTGGACTCAACACCTCCAATCCGCGCATCATCACCTCCCTTACCATCCACCGCCAAATGCACCCTCTCCCTCTCTTCCTTCCTCCTCTGCGCAGCCTCCTTCGCCTCCTTCCTTGCCTTTCTCTCCTCCTGAATCCGATTCCACCCCTCATTCCTCACCCTCTCCCGCTCAACCTTCGCCGCCTCCCGCTCCCGCCGCATGCGCTCCGCCTCCGCCTCCATCTCAATCCGATGGCGCTCCTCAAACGACGCAGACGGCCGTATGATTGGGATCGGCCGCGGGGGACTCTCTGATCGCAGCACACGCGCAGGCGGGGGCGCACGCAGCTGCGGCCGTCCCCGCGCGGGCGTCTGGCCAGGTCGGTGCTGGTGCTGGTGCTGCCGTGGCGGACAGGGCGCCATTGCGCCTGTGTTTGGATTGGGAGAGTGCCGACGCGTCGTGGAGTCGTTGAGGCTCATAGGTGGGTTTGTATGGGGGTTGTGGTAGTGCGGGCGCATCGTGGAGTTGAAGTTGGCGTGGGAGTTGTTGAGGGTCGTGGTCATATTGGGACTAGGGTGTGCGTGTGGAGGGAAGGCCGGTGGCATGTGGTATAGTTGTTGTGATGCCGCCGGCGGCAGAGGAGGAGCTGGTGGAGCTGGTGGTGGAGCTTGTGAGATGGATCTCGGCATCGCAGGGAGATGAGTGGAGATTGGAGGGAAAATATGCGGCGGCCGGGGCGGCCGGGGCGGTATGTGGTATGGTAGTTGTGGCTGTGGCGGAGGTGGAGGTGGAGGTGTTGAGATGGGCCCGGGCAAAGTGGGGAGATGAGGCGGGACTGGAGAGAAGAAATGCGGTGGGTGGGGTGGTATGTGGTATGGTGGTAACGGTCGTGATTGCGGCGGCGGCGGAGGTGGAGGAGGTGGAGGAGGTTGTGGGAAGGGTACCGGTAAAGTGGGGGGATGTGTGGCGACCGGAGAGAAGGAATGCGGCGGGTGCGGTGGTATATGGTATGGTGGTCTTGGTGGTACATGATATATTGGTCGTGCAAATGGTGGTACCTGGGATGGATGCGGTGGTTGCGGTTGAGGCGACGGCGGCGGCGGCAGTGGTGGAGCGCTGGATATTGGCAAAGGCGGGAACGGCAAAGGCGGGAGACGCGTAGAGACAGCAGGGAATCTCCCAGCTGGCGCTTGTACACCTGCAGGTGGGCCAAAGCGGAAGACTGGTGGGGGCCGTTGAACTGACTGCGCATGGTACGGGAAAGTGGGGCTAGGGCTAGGATGTGGTGTGAAGGGTGCGTTTACAGTGGGAGCAGGTGTGAAGAATGTGTTTACAGTGGGAGCGGGTTGGCGGGTTTGTTGTTGTGGGCGTGGTGTAAAGAGGTGGGGCGGTTGGTTCCGCTGTGCAAAGAGCGGAGATGGAGAGGGTCGTGGTGTAAAGGGCGGGGTGAATTGATGTTGATTGATCGGCTGCCATTTGGTAGGAGTGCAGGAGGCGGATGGTATTTCGGGCTGCCGAGGCGCTGTGATGCAAGTGGGACTTGGAGCAGGCTTAGAAGGTGCTGGCATGTAGAAGATGTCGTTTGTGATGCTTGTGCTGGATTTGGCTAAGGCTGGAGCTGCCTCTGCTGTTGCTGGAACACTGAAAGTATCACTGTCGTCAGGAGGGAGCGGGGTGCACAGCGCGAGGTTGAAATCATCCTCGTGATCCTCAGGTAGCGGTGTACACAACGCGAGATCAAACTCCCGCTCGTCGACTTCAGGTAGCGGTGTCCACAGCGCGAGGTTAAAGTCATCCTCGTGATCCTCCGGCAGCGGTGTACACAACGCGAGATCAAACTCTCGCTCGTCGACTTCAGGTAGCGGTGTCCACAGCGCGAGGTTAAAGTCATCCTCGTGATCCTCCGGCAGCGGGGTGCAGAGCGCAAGATCAAACTCGCGGTCGTCGACTTCAGGTAGTGGGGTCCACAGAGCGAGGTTAAAGTCATCCTCGTGATCATCCGGCAGCGGGGTGCAGAGCGCAAGATCAAACTCGCGTTCGTCGACTTCAGGTAGCGGTGTCCACAGAGCGAGGTTAAAGTCATCCTCGTGATCCTCCGGCAGCGGTGTACACAGCGCGAGATCAAACTCGCGTTCGTCGACTTCGGGGAGGGGTGTCCACAGAGCGAGGTTAAAGTCATCCTCGTGATCCTCAGGTAGCGGTGTACACAGCGCAAGATCAAACTCTCGCTCGTCGACTTCAGGTAGCGGTGTCCACAGAGCGAGGTTAAAGTCATCTTCATGATCATCCGGCAGCGGGGTGTAGAGCGCGAGATCAAACTCCCGCTCGTCGACTTCAGGCAGAGGCGTCCACAGCGCGAGGTTGAAATCGTCCTCGTGATCCTCCGGCAGCGGTGTACACAACGCGAGGTCAAACTCGCGTTCATCTACCTCAGGAAGTGGAACCCAAAGAGCAAGATTGAAGTCATCCTCGTGATCCTCTGGCAGCGGGGTGCGAAGCGCGAGCTCAAACTCGCTCTCGTCCTCATCAAGTAGTATCTCCCCTTCCTCGTCATCCACCGCCTTCCGCGACCACTTGAACCGACTCGCGAGCGTCACGACGAGCGCACAGACATTCACAACCACAGCGCCGACGAAAAACGTCGACTGTACAGGGGGCGGTTGTTCGTGTGCCTTGGGCGGTGCGCGGCGGTGCGGCGGAGTCGGTGGGACGGGGCGGTAGAGAGAACGGGTTTGCGTGGGGTCGAGTACTAGTGGGCTGGGAAGCGGAGGGTGTTCAGTGGCGTCCCGCCAGCGTGGGAGGATCTTTTGTGTTTGGCGGAGTAGATCTGGGAGGGCGTGTATGAGTGATTCGGCGAGGACGGCGCAAAGAGCTGCAAGCCAGCGGCGGAGTGAATCTGGAGGCGGGGGCGCGGGTTCGTCGGCGGGCGGTGGTGGTGGTGGTGGCGGGTCGTCGGGTGGCGGGTCTGGATCAGAGTTGTCGATGAGGAGGACTTCAATATCGTCCATCTCGTCGTCGTCGGTGGGAATGAGAAGATCCTCGACCTCGTCCATTTCGTCGTCGTCGCCGGTGTTGTCCTGGGCATCGTCGGGGTGTTTGCCCGGGGGACGGTTGGAGTCGGGGTCGTCGTCGCCATGTGATGTGGCAAAGACACGGCGGGAGGGGGACGCGGTGGCGCAGGCGATGACGCGCGTGGCAATCACGGCGGCGGTTGCTGTGTGACGCGTTAGTATGGGATGTGGATAGAGCGGACCGACGTACCGGCCAAGGCGAGGAGCAAGAGCATGAGGACGCCGCCTGCGGCGAATGTGCTCGGTGGTGGTGGGGCGGTGGATTTGGTGGGCGGGAGAGGGGATGTGTGTGTTGGAGGGAGGAGTTTGGGAGTGGCGGGGGTGGAGATGGTCGCAGAGGGTCGTTGCAGGAGGAGTGCCTGGTAGGCAATCGTTGCAAGGACCGCGGCTGCGCCAGTGATAATGTCGGGGTTGACGCGCGATTTGCCCGCTGGGCGCATGCGGAGTGCTGATAATCCTATTCTCATTGTGAGTTGAAGAGAGACTGAGCAGGGAATCGCGCCTATTTCTCTGTCCATCGTCAGCCGCGACGATCATACTACGTCATTTACGATCGTTTAATGGTCTTGGCGAGTCTCCGATTGGCTCTACAATTTCTCATGCAGCATGGCTACCTGGCGCAATGGTAGCGCGTTTGGCTTCGATTGCTAAACGGTACCAAAAGGTTGCAGGTTCGAGTCCTGCGGTGGTCATGTACGGTCATTTGTATTTTTTGGTTCAAAAAATTACCTGTACTTTTCAACTTCTGCCTCTTTGAAGTGGGGGTAATTAGCCATTAGCTCTCGATGCGCATAACTCAAACTAGGTGGTTTTAAAGCTGAGACTCTGCAAAACTACTTCAAACCATAAAAACAATCTAAATATGCAGGGACGTGGAGAAAAGAAAAACTCAGCACCAAGTAAACGAGCTTTAGTGGCCAACGTGGGGGTCGAACCCAAGACCTTCGCGTTATTAGCACGACGCTCTAACCAACTGAGCTAGTCGGCCATACAAAGCTATTTTTATTTCCTTGTTCATGTCGACCTACATTCCGGGAAGTGAATATACACGCAAGGGATTCCACTGATTCTCGAAAGATAATCTTAGTAAAATAGCGAACTGTCATGACACAACCGGGCCCAATACGTTTCCACATAAACAGTCTAGATACTGTTTTGTCATAATGGCATTAAAGATACTTACCTTTTTTTATTCCTGAACGCAGGACTAATCACGTATCAGCTAGAACGAGACCGTTGCAGCTTAGCTACATAAGTACTAGCTGGTCGCGTGGTTTGATGCGTTCAATGTGGCTGTGTATCGCGCCTCAGATTTAGACGCGTTAGTGCCACACCGACGTGTCCACGACGACGATGCTAGGGCGACACAGAGTCCCCATTCTCCTCTTCCACTTTCTATTCTCTTACCTCTTGCTAGCAGCCGCACAAAGACCAGAACACACCATCACTTCATTCGACAATCTACCCGCAAACTTATTCTTTTTCGATGACACAGAAGTCAGTCAGCTTACGAGTTCCCACCTTTTTATGAAACACAGACTGATTCTCGTCGTCGTCGTTGTCACAGTATGCCATATATCATGACTCTCTCGAAGGCAATGTGTATGTTTCGCAGGACGAGGGAAAGTCGTGGAATTTGGCAGATGGGATTCCGAAGGGGAAAGCAAGGATGGTTATCGAGCACCCGTTTAATAACCGCTACGTAAGCGTCAATTCTCGACTTGGCTTAACATTAATCGATACTCTGCTCAGGCTTTCGCTTTGACGGACGAGAAAGAGCACTATCGTACAGAAGATCGGGGAAAGACATGGAGGTCATTCGAGGTCCCACTCCCGCCGGCGCTTGTGCCCAAGCCCCTGTCTTTCCATGCTTCGGCAGGCATGGACGGCCACATTCTCTACCAAGGCACAAGCTGCGACAGAAGTGGCTGGGGTGCAGTGTGTCATGATGAAGTACGTGCTATGCTGTACTGTACTCTTAACAACTGACGTTGTTCGCAGACATACTATACCAAGTCACACTTTGGCGACATCCCCCAAAAGCTCCTCTCAGAAACCACCCATTGCCAATTTGCGCACAGCAGCAAAACATTCCAGACTGAAGTCCCCAAAGAGCTCATTTTCTGCGTCGCCTTTGACACATCCACAAACTCCGGTTCCCACTCCCTCTCCTCAAGCCGCCTCTTCTCCAGCACCGATTTCTTCCAGAAAGAAACAAAGGTCGAAGATCTAGGTATCGGAAAGAACGCCAAGGGCGTCATCGCATTCGCCATCGTATCTAAATACGCTCTCGTTGCGATGCGAGACATGGCCCCCGGCAAAACCGGCGAAATGCTACTCTACGTCTCCCTCGACGGCAAAACATGGGCAAAGGCACAGTTCCCACATGCATCATCAGCTCAGCTCCGCGAGAACGCGTATACAGTCGTGGAGTCGACGTCATATTCGCTAGCTGTAGACGTCGTGTTACATGAACGTGCGTCGATTGGTACATTGTTCATGAGCAACTCGAATGGGACGTTCTTTGTTGAAAGTCTCAAGGATACGAACAGGAACGATCGAGGTTTCGTTGATTATGAGCGTATATATGGCGTAGACGGTATCGGACTCGCCAACGTCGTTTCAAACGCTAAAGACGTAGAAGGTCGCGGATCATACAAACAGCTCAAGACACTAATCACATTCAACGACGGTTCGTCTCCTCCTTCCCTTTTACATTACATACATTCTAATCCCTTATTTATTTATAGGCAGCAACTGGCAACCTATCCACGCCCCAAACAAAGACAACGAAGGCCGTCCATTCAGCTGCGACACAGGAGACCTCGAATCTTGTTCTCTCCATCTCCACTCTATAACGACCCCGCACAACTTTGGTCGCATCTTCTCCTCTCCCGCACCGGGTTTCGTCATGGGCGTCGGATCCGTAGGCCAGAGCCTCTCTTCATACGAGAATAGCGATACGTTCCTCAGTGTCAATGCCGGTATCGATTGGACCATGATCAGGCCTGGGGCGCACAAGTACGAGTTTGGTGATTCAGGGAGTATACTGGTGATCGTCAACGACGAGGAACCGACAGACAAGATCCACTATTCGACTGACCTCGGACAGAATTGGTAAATCTATCACTGCATACGTGGTATCCTTACTTCATACTTACTCACTCACTTACAGGAAAACATATGAGATTGGCGTGAAAATCCTCGCGCGTGGATTGATGACTCTTCCGGATTCGACTTCGCAAAAGTTTTTACTTCTTGGTTCGGTGGCGCGTAAGGACCAGAAGGACGAGATTAGAAGCGTCGTTATCGTCTTTTTGGACTTTGCCAGGACCCGTTCGAAGAAATGTAGTGATAATGATTTCGAGAAGTGGTACGCACGGGATAGGAAAACTGAATGTCTGATGGGACACAGGGTATGGTCTCGATACACCTTCTCTTTGCATGTTTGTACTGAACATAGGGCCTGTAGCAATGGTACAAACGGAGACGACCCGACGCTGATTGCTACGTCGGAGAGAAATACCAAGACCCTGTTGAGCATGAATAGGACTGTGAGTGTAAAGATGAGGACTACGAGTGGTGAGTATCAAGTTCGAACTGGCGTGTGTTTTTCGGGGATTGATACTTCACCTACTAGCGATTACAACTTTGTGCGCTCAGGAGACGAGTGTGTGCCTGTCGGCCCTGAGCCTATCCCTGCGGGTGTTTGTGATGGAGATCCGGACAAAACGTACTTGGGCTCCTCTGGGTATCGGAAGATACCTGGTAATACGTGTCGGGATGGAATTAAGAAGGATGAGAAGGTCGAGAAATCGTGTTCGCAAGGTATGTGTAGTTTGGAGATTATTTCTAATGTTGTTGGAGTGTTGAGCTACATGTGTGGCAGCTGCACCGAAGGAAGGAGATGTCATTCACCAAACTGTGAGTACATTCATCGTGATTTGTTCGATATGCATTTCATGGGGTCGTCTAGTTTGAATTCTCAGGCTTTATTGCCCAATATGCCTACTTCAAGGACTCAACAGTGAGATCTTCGATGTATCATTTTATTTCCCCATGCCGAAACTCATATATCATCCAGACATTGCTCGTCCGCACCATCGATGGCGCAGTGTGGCAATCCTCCAACGAAGGTTACACATGGAAACAACTTTTCCCAGACCAACGCTTCCTTGCTTTTTACCACCACAAGTACTCCGACAGTCGCGCATACCTCATCACCCAGACCGATACTTTCTACTATACAACTGACACAGGGCGCCATTGGTTCGACCAAACTGCACCTACCCCACCCAACACTTTTGGCGCCGAGGTTCTTCGTTTCCACCCGAGCTCGGACCTCCTCATTTGGACGGGTAACAAAGACTGCTCCTCCGACGGGCGGAACTGCCACGCCGAGGCACACTACTCACGAGATAACGGCCGTAGATGGGAATTAGTGGAAAAATACGTGCGCAATTGCGCTTTTACGAGGGATAGAGTATTGAATGCGGACCCGACTGAGATCTTGTGTGAGTCGTATGCCGAGAAACAGGGATCCCAACTTGTGATGGATAGGGTCCCGATGCAGTTAGTTGTTGGTGGTGATTATTTCTCGAGAAAGCAGAAGATGTTTGATCAGGTTGTCGGATTCGCCAAGTTTTCTGAGTTTTTGGTCGTTGCTTCGGTCAGTGTTTATCTGCATTTGTTATTCCTTTACTGATTGAGACTTGCTACTTGAAGGCGGAGTCTGGTGGTCGTTCACTTGAACTGCAAGTTTCTTTGGATGGATATCACTTTGCGACTGGACAATTCCCCCTGGGCATGCATCCTGAGACCCATGTACGCTTCCGGTGGCTTGATTATGCGGATTCATGTACTGATTATCATTCAGGCCTACACAGTCCTAGAGTCAAGTACGAATGCTTTGTTCCTGCACATGACAATGTCCGAAGATCCATTCTACGGGAATATCTTAAAGTCGAACTCCAACGGGACCTACTTTGGGCTTTCTATCGAGAATGTCAACCGCAACGATGCAGGCTATGTGGACTTTGAGAAGATGATTGGTCTTGATGGTATTGCTCTCATCAACATCGTCTCGAATCCAGGAGAGGCCAGGGTTTCCAAGGAAAAGAAACTTCAATCCAAGATCACGCACAACGATGGTCTGTCTTGCGAGGTGCCATATATATTGATACTGATCTTCACACTAGGAAGCACTTGGAAACCACTAACGCCCCCTAAAGTTGATTCACAAGGGCGTCCTTATGGTTGTGATACAACGGTACGAGAATCGCCTTGGTTTCTTAATTATCCGTCCTGATACTTTGTTTGATTAGAGATGCGCCCTTCATTTGCATGGATATACCGGACGGCTCGACCCTAGAGCAACTTTCAGTAGTCCCTCAGTGGTTGGACTCATTATGGCCGTGGGCAATGTCGGTGAAGAGCTCGCACCATACACAGACAGTGATACCTTCCTCAGCCGTGATGGAGGCT
>JAGGAP010000651.1:0-15396 GCA_017657235.1 Termitomyces sp. T73sscA
TTGCAGTACGACGAGCCGAGTAGAAACCTTTCGGTCCATCACCAACCAAGCAGGTGCAGACGGGACGGTGAAAACGTGAGACAAGAAACGATCTTTTCCATCCTTGAACAGATATGCAAGATACAAGGCGACGTAGCTTGCGGCTGCATAGGTGTCACCATTAGGCCATTGACCCTGAAAATAGGAACAAAACTCTTTGAATGAAGTCAATGACCGCGGATCTTCTCTGTGATATGACGGTTTCGAGAGCCAGACGGCAGCAGCGATAGTTGGCCCAGGTTGGTCCAATGATATCTCTGACATGTCCATGTCCTTGAATTGACCAACGCCCGAGCTCACAATATCAATTTTGCTGATGTCGAAACATGGTGGGTGCTTTCCCGTGATTATGTATGTCATAATCACTTCATGTGTGGTCGACCGTACAAGAGGATAACCTGTCCACAGGAACCCAAGACATGAGCAAACTATTCAAATTAACTCAATGAAGATAGGTCCTTGCCTGCGACAAGCGCTCCGATGCTGTCGAAGAAAGGGACAATTTTGCATGGCCCCTCTTTGGCGATGTACTCCTCCGCATCAAATGCAGTGAATTCCGTAACGCCTTCAATCCACCGATCAAGGACGCCATGTGGATGTTTCATCTTGTCTTCCAGAAGCATGACGATACAGGAAGTTGTAAAACGATGCCTAGGAAAATGAGTCATGAAGAATTGCTATAAAAAGTAGACTTGCCTCGTCCTGCACCAGTCCCAAATGCGTCCAACTAGAGCTTTACCTGGTGCTGACTCCGAAAAAGAGGGTGGCAAAAAAGGAAGAATATACTTCCTTTGAGTCTGTGGATCATTGAAACCACCTGTGTCTGAAGTCCATCTCCACGAAGACCATTCCTGAGATGTATTGGGAAAGTATTCGCGTGGAATCTTAGTCCCTGCAACAACAAATGTGATGGGAACCTCAAGTGAGGCAAGTCGGACTTTCCAGGCGCGGATAATTTCCACAAGAGCTGGAAAAGGCTCGGTGTCACCATGTTCTGAAAACCAAATCTCTTGTATCGCCACGTTTGCCTCATCGATGGCGATAAAAAGTCCATCTGTGATCACAGATTCAGGTAATAAGCCTTTGATATCGGTCATAACAAGCTCCAGCTGCTTGTCTATGAAATCGAGTGACTCCCGTTCAAATGCACGTAAGAGTTTCTCATGAGGGTCTTCTATGTCTAGGAGAGGGCTATGCAATTGAGCTAGAAGCCACCGACGTTTGTAAATCTTGTCGACTGTACTGACTTGTTTATGAGCTGCCGTTAGAAAGGCTCTGAAGATATATAAATGTGCAAGGAGGACGGCTGAAAGTCGGCGAAACATGATCTCTCGATTCCCGGCTAGAATGCTTTCAAAGCCTAGGGAGGAAGACCGAGGAAGGAACGTTACAAGATTCCCTTCTTGATAAAGACGACGACTTAATGTTGATTGAAGTGCACGAGCCTCTCCTGCATCACTATGAGCTGTAATATAGAGTCCCCAGTGTTGACAAAGACCCTCAAATAACAACCGTGTCTTTCCAGTCGCTGATGCGTTAACCAAAAATCTGCAGGGAGAAGCTCAGTGTCGTCATTCTTAAGAGCGTTGACATTACAAACGTGTTCTGCCCCCTGTGAAATAGCTTTGAGACGCGTTCGTTCAGATATGGATCATTTTTGAAACTGCCCAGCTCATAGAAAAGCATAGAAGGCAATCTTTCTTCCTCGAGAAGGGATTCAAGATCTAATTTCTTGGTGTCAGACATGCTGTCCGAGAATTTTTGATCCAGTGTCCAGAGCGGTGTGTCTCCTTTCCCACTAACCAGGTCAAACATTTTGGGGGCAATTCGCTCGAGAATAAGAGGAATTTGCTCGGGCTGGGACAAGAGAGGGTCGATTTGTACGGGACGAACGAGTTCTATTATGGTAGTGAGGAGTGTGATACTGCGTACGAAGGGACTTGCCATACCAGCGCAGCTTTGCCAAATTTCACTCAGCTTTGTTTGTGTTCTTGCATCTTGTATACTCTCAAATAAATCCGAATTTCTATGCAACAAGCACGCGAACGATTCAGGTGAGTCGAAGCCGAGATCGTCCTTGACTGAGGCGGGGCATGACTTAAAAAGGAAGATGGCAGCAGCGTCATAGTCATGAAGCTCTGGGATTGAGATTGTGTTGTCGTCCATCGACATGACTCGGAGTACCGGTGTACCCACAGTGAAGGAGAACTTCGTTTATTCAATAATTCATTGTACTTACAACACAACGTAATTGTTTAATTCCACGACGTCACGTGTAGTGACATTTTGTGACTGTAACTGTAATCAGCTAAATCTGGTGACGTCTGAGCGCTCCATTTAAACGAGCTACGACCTGTGCCTTCGGCACGGGCCTTGTATCTCGTTGGGGGCTTCGCCCCCAAACCCTCCCAAATGCAAGGCTTCATCCAGCCTCAACCTCACTTTGTTCGGTTAAGGCCTCGCATATCCAAGTGCAAGGCTTCCTTCATTCAGCCTCAACTCAAAGCTTGGACTTTTTAACTGTCAGAAAAATAGGGCTTGACAAGTCATAGAATATAGGTCATGTGTCCATGGCTGTGCCCCCTTTGGAATGCTTTTTGCTCCTCATACCTCTCATTATCATCCCTTAATGTAACTGAGGTATGTTACTCATTATCCTACCTATGCATGTAACTTACTACATTGTACCTAGTATGCTACAGCATCTTCTAGGTGATTAATAAATAGTTTGTTATCATCCCTTAACATAACTGAGTATGCTACGGCATCTTCTAGGGATTAATAGGTCTGATAGGTTATGGGCCCCATTGCCTAATCTAAAAAGGATCAAAATGAACTCAAATCAATAATGCACATTATACACTTGTGTTCCAGCTGCAATGCTGCACCAAATCTCTCTGAGATCATCCGGATCATCTCTGGACACATACACACATCATGTCAATAGATACAACAGCATGCCCTGTACTCACAGGGCCTGAGAACTTCTAAATCTGGAAGGTCAAATAATAGCAAAGCTTTGGCAGGAAAAAGTCTGAGATGCCATCACCGAGACTCCCCCATCCCCAGCAATTCTCAGTCAGTTGACGCTACAGCATGCTGACAACTGGTCAGTACACAATTTCAAGGCAGCAGGTGTCATTGTTGCATACATCTGCAATCGACTAGCCCTTGACGTTGGTTCCCTCCCACATGCAAAGAACATGTTTGACAAGCTTGTTAAAATACACAAGAATACAAATGTGGGAGTGAGTGCTTTTTACGCATTCATCCAAATGCTCAGCACCAAGTGGGACAGATCACTGGCAATGCTCGATGAACACATCGCAACTATCTCCACCGCAGATGCAAAACTCACAGTCATGAAGAAACAGATTGACCGCAAGTTCCTTGCTTTTATTTTTCTACACTCCCTACCAGATGATGACACATGAAAACCTTTCAGGGCAACCGTCCTCAACCTCCACTGCCTCTGGAAAACTGCTTGCATTCTCTGAACTCTCAGATTGCCTCACGTTCACTGCCACTGCCCAACAAGGCGCATCATTTGAAGGCTGCTCTCAAAGCCAATGCTAATCCCAAGCAAAAGTCAAAGTCCAAATTTGATACGTAGTGTGAGCTACACCAGTCCACTACCCACAACACCTCAGAGTGCTGCACTATAAAGGAGCAGAGGAAGAAGCAAAAGAAAGGAAAAGTAAAGGCAAAGGCAAAGGCAAAAGCCAAACACACAAGCCACAATCTGGAGTCAAACAATGGCAACTCAGAAGATTCAGATAGTGATACAGGAGGTGGAACGTCAAAACATTCAAGTACAAAATCTGCCCATGTCTCTAAAGCTTTAATGTCATGTATTTTGGCTTATGCTGAAAGTGCCTCAAGCTGTTTTCCTTGCTCAAGCACCATTTCCAACTCTGGAGCCTCTGCACACATGACACCCAATCAAGGCTGGTTCAAGTGTGGAACATACCAGGAGCTAAACCCCCCATGAAAGGTCCATTTTGGTGACAACTCCTTCATCAACGTGATGGGCATTGGCACCATAACTCTGGAATGCAAAATTGATGATTCAACAAGAGTAACAGAGCTTGAAAACACCCTCTATATACCGTTGTTCCAACTCATGCTCATCTCTGTACATTGTTTAGACAGAGCTGGCCTATACACAGTTTTCAAAGGAGGCAAATGTAAAGTAAAAACTGTATCAGTCATATGCCAGCCACTGGACTGAAGGGAAAGGTACTATACACCATTGTATTTGGCCAAAAGGCAGACATATCATAGTTCCATCTCTTTGGCTCTGTTGCCTATGCCCTCATCCCCAAGGACCGAAAAAAGGGGAAGTTTGCAGAAAAAGCTCAAAAAGGAGTGCTCATTGGATACAGCACTGGAAAGAAAGCTTACAAAATCCTAGACATTGCCACCAAAAAGGAGTTCAGCAGTCAACATGTCCGATTCAACAAAGATTCACCTACTGAAACCATTGACCTCATGGACAAAGACTCTTCAAATACCAAGCGCAAGTGAGAGCACAATTTTCTGCAATCTCATTGAGGCTGCACATGACTAGCACACACAGAAGTCAAAACCAACAGCAAGTTAGGCTGTAAACCTGACCTGAGGTCAGTAGGAGACGGCATGGATGAACTACACACTGCAAAGGATAAGAAGCCCAGCAAACTAAGTTCACCCTCACCACCTCAGAGCTCCAGGAGGGTGCAACCTGAGCTTCTGTCCTTCAAGACCACACCTGTGTCACAATCTAGAGAAAGGCCACCAACCATTTCATCCAAGAGGAAACAAGCACCCAACTCACATCCAGTGGGAGGGACTCCTGTGAGGACGAGAAAAAAGAGCACTCAAATGCAAAAACCTGTCATCTGTTATGCAGACTATGATCAAGCTGTACAACTCCAAAACCAAAGAAGAGGTGAAAAACAAGCAGAGAAGCATGCAAGACTAGCAGACACCAGTTTCAGTGCACCCTCTAAACGCAATCACCAAACACCATTGGACATTCAGGCCTGAGCAGACGACTCAGAACTCAGTGATCTGAGCAATCCTCCAGAGTCAGAGGACAAGGTCTTCTTTGATGTGCCAGAATCCAAAAACAAAGAAGAAGTCTTCTTTGCCGGTATTTCACAAAACAGTCCCAGCAACAACTTGACTCCTCAAAATGCATGAGAAGCATTTGAAGGACCCAACAAGGAGATACTTCCAATCTTTCATGCCAATGTCATCTTTCAAAAAGTATAAAACATTGGGACAGTTTTTTGAGCCACTGTAGCACCTATGGCTAGAGTCTAGTAGCTCTGTGTAGCTAAGCACCTTCCATCTCCTGCCACCTCTTCTTAGTGTTTCTTGCCAACTTTCCTTGGCAACTAACAGTTTATAGCTTGTCTATATCCAACAGACTTCAAATTTCATAGAAGTTTCTGGGACCTGTCTGAGACCCTTGCAAACTACTTACCCAAAAGGTTAAGCCACCTACTCAAACAGCACTTAGCTCAATTTTGGATTCATTATTGGTTCAAACTGCAATCTTGTGCTATGCACTCAAGAAAATGCTACCATTCTTCAAAGGAACAAATAATAACTAGCATTACCTTGTTGTGGATCTCATATTTCTGTTCTACTGCATTAAGGCTCTTGGAGTAGAAGGCTACAGGATGCTACTTACTATCCTTCTTTGACTGCTGGGAAAGGACTGCTCCTGTGGCAAAGTTAGAGCTGTCAGCTTTGACACAAAAGAGAGAGTTGTCATCCTTTCAATAGCACCTACTACTTTAGGTGGGTTTGTGTTCTCAAGAGAAATAGTAACCTTTGTATTGTTCATAGTCTGGAGCCACTAAATAGAGTCACTATTTATCACTCTGGCATACTGCCTTTTTCAGACCATATTGCTGAGTTCTTTGCTGGCAGAATCTGTGGTGCCACATTGGACCTCTATATTAGCTATGACAAATGCCTTATCAACTCTGTCTCTTGCAACTTTACCACATTCCAAACCCTCTTTGGCACCTTGCACTTAGTTACTTTATCAATAGGCTGGACCAACTTCATGCCAATATTTTATGACAATATCACTTTTATTCTGCAGCCAGAAATTCCTCAGTATGTGCTCAGCTTCATTGACAACATAGGTGCCAAGAGCCCCAAGGATTGGCAACTTATGATGGTGTACCTGCCAAGCACCTCAACAACTGGGACTTCTTTCATGTTCTTAACCATGTTCTTCAGTGCATGAAGTACTGTAGTGGTACCTTCTCTGGTCATAAACTTGTCCTTGTAAGAGGATCAGTCTCCAAACTGTATCCAACACTATTCCAAGCTTAGTCCAATGATTTGCTTATTTCTAGCCCTTTTGACTGACCACTCGGTCCACTCTATCTCCTTCTATCTTCTAGTAGTTGGCCCTGATGAATCACATGCATGGACCTTATCAGCATTGATTATTGTTAGTCATACTCCATTACATACCAAGGCCCACTTAGTTAGCAGTATTAGTAATAGCACAGCTATCAATGTAGTATATAAAAGCAGCCTGTGGATGGCATATTCCCAGGCTAAATAATAGCAGCATTCTCCTAGCCTATTTACTGAATGGACTGTAAGCTTCTCTAGCAACGTCTGACCCTCTGCTTGCCTTAAAGCAGGCCCAGCCACAATGCTTCACTGGACTGCCAACTGGTTCTTTCTCATGCAGCAGATGCAGCTAACACTTGCTGCCCTCAAATGCAGACTAGCCACCTTAGAGAGCAGACATATGGTGGCCACCACCCAAACTGCTGATAAGCATAGTAATGCTCCAATTGTTCATTGTCTTGCTTCTCCTTGTCCTAAGCCTTTAAGTCCTCCCAAACCTCTACTATGCCTCCTTCTTGCCTTTCTCAACAGAACTCTACTTCTAATACTCCCCTGGCCATCCCTCTTATGTGAGATCTTCTTTTTATGGACAGGTAAAGTGTCTTGCTATAAATGCGCTCTTCAACTCTCTGGTTGCACATGTTATTAGACATCAGAGGTGGAGACTTCAACAAGCCCATGACCTGTTCAGCTTTTGGCTGACTGCCTTTTTGGTTAGTTCAGCTAGTAGTAAAGGCTGATGCTTTGTCACTATCCAGGGCACCAACCAGCAGATTAGTAAAACCCTTGTTATCTTTGAAAAGCACATTGCTAAGAAGTATGTGCATGCACTATGGAAGCAGCAATCTGGCAACACTGCACCAGCAGTTGCTACACCAGCCCCTTCTCAGAACTCTGCCCTGTCTGCTCCAAAACCTCTTATTTATATTGTTCCCTACCAACTTGAACTATTTGCAGCTCCAACTACTTTTCATACTGCTAGCCTAGTCACTTACAATCAAGAAGAGTTGCCAATGGTTAGGATTGTGGAAGAGCCCCAGCTACTAAGAAAGACTCCCATAATCATATTTATGATGCCATCCCATGTACCAACAAAGCCACTACTGAGGACCGTCACCCAGAACTAGTTCAATGTTGGCTGAAAAACCTTAAGCAACCCCCTAGTCTTAACAACAATGAGTACTCCCATTTTATTTGATATGCCCCCCACTTCTTTCTTAGTAACAATTGCTTATAGCATTGCCATTATGATGGCACACACAAGTTAGTTGTCAAGCCTAACAGTTGCCTTCAGATTCTCCATGCCATGCATAACAAACTTGGCCACTGTGGTCTCTTTGCAACATGCACCATGCTCACAGAACAATTTTAGTAGCCACACATTTGTGCTGATGTCATGTAGTATGTTAAAACTTGCCACCTCTATCAAATTCAACAGACATGGCAACTGCTCATACTACTTACAGTTGCCATGCCTGCACTCCTATTCAACAAAATATTTGTTGATACTATGCATATGCCCAAGTTTAGCTACTTTAAGTATATCATCCAAGGCATTGTTTTTTGGTTCATAAAAAGAAAATATAAATGCTATTGCTAAGTGGTTAATTGAAGACATTATCTGCCATTGGAGTGCATTAAGAGAAATAGTCACTAACAATAGCACCCCTATTATTAGAGCCCTTGCCTACCTTGCCAAGAAATACAACCTCCACCACATTTGCATCTCTGGGTACAACAAATGCGCCAACAGCTTGGTTGAAAAACCTCACTTTAATATGCAGCAAGCACTCTTCAAGGCAGCCAATAGTGACAAATTACAATGGAGCAAGGCAATCTATTTGGTCCTTTGGTCAAAGTGAGTTACCATCTATAAGCGCATGAGTTGTTTACTCTACTATGTGGCAACTGGTACTCACCCACTCCTCTCTGCCAATATTGTTGAAGCAACATACCTCCAGCCAGCTCCAAACAGCATACTATTGACTACCAACCTTATTGCCCATCATGCTATAAACTTGCAATATTGCTAAGACTTAGTGCACCTTCATGAAATAGGTGCCAAGCAGCACTAAAGTTTGAGACTGACCACAGTGCTACCATTTGTGACTACAACTTCTGCCAAGAGTTACTGGTACTAATGAGAAATTCAAAAATTGAAACCACACATAACAAGAAGATGCACCCACATTACCTTGAGCCCTTAGTAGTTATTTCTAAAAACCATGATGGTGATTACATCCTTTGTAAACTAGATGGATTAGTTTCACACTAACCTATTGCTGCCTTCTGCCTACTCTCTTACCTAGTTACCATCCACTTCAAGATGTTAGCATGGTGCTAGACTGCTGCCAACTCTGCCTTGACTGCCCTCTGCTCCTTGCCAAACATCTCCAGCATTGCTTAGGCTCATGTTTGTAAGCACTCTAAGTTGGCAGCAGGGTAGAGGAGCACCACAGTATGTGGCAACTCCTTCTCTAGTCAGAAAGAGCATCAGCATCCATGACATGAGGCATGGGCAGTGCCATTCACTGTGGATCAAACTAAAAAAAGTCCAAAATAGCTTGTCTAATAAAGAGGACTCACTCTGGCCACTATGCACTAGCAAAGCATCAATTTCCTCCAGTCCATGCCAGATGACAACTCAAGCATAGCAGAATCTTTGCTGCTCCACTCTGACAACCACTTCCACTGATCCCACTGCCAAGGGGGCTGGGCACTTGCATTGCTCACCTATTGCATTCTTGTTGCCATGCTGATTGCAACTTATCTACTTGCATTAGTGACAGAGTGCCAGGAAAGGGGCTCCTACAAGATCAAGTATCAGTTATTGCTAAGCAGAGATGTCCAAAACTCACCTCAAAAGACTGGGACCCATTTCCAACATGTCTACTACTGGCAACACTCTGCTAGCTGCTAGTGCCCTCTCCAAATCCCTCACTTCCACCTCTGCTACTTCTAGCAACTTAGTGGCAATTCTGACCTTCTTTTTTTCCCCTTCTTAGCTAGACAAAAGAGGAGCTTTGCGCTTACCAGCAGCTACAGCCTCCTTATTCACCCATGGCTGCACTTTTTGCGCCTTTTTCTTGGGAGCTATACAATCTATTTGCTACCCATACTATCCATGCTTGCTGATGCATCTCCTTGTCATGTTAGCAAGGCAAAACTCCTCATCAAGACTCCTCATCTCAATAGTTGCAGCTCTGCCTACCACCACTACTTTCTGTGCCTCTACAAACTTGTGTGCCTTCCTACTCCTTATTACCTGCTCAAAGGTGCACTTGACAATAAGGGTAGGAGCATTGCTGTGCTCACAAGTCTTAGGGCCATTGAGAGTGCAGGCATGTTTGAGGGTGCTGCATCAGCAGCAGAGAGAGGTGCTAGTATGGTACCAACACTCTTCTGGGTTGTTATTCCCCCAGCATTTGTCACACTAAAACAATTTAGCCAATAGTCACCAAGATATAACGATACCACTTACTGCCTGCCCTATATCAATGAAGTCCTGTTGCACCTCTTGGATGATGAACTTCTTGCCACACATCTGCCATCACTATCCCTGCCTCCATTCCTGTATCCAGCACTGCTTCTTGGCAACAAATTGCCAAGAGGCCCTTTAGCTCCATATCAGAAAAGGTAGTTTGTATTAGTGCCTGCACCAAGGGGTCAGTAACCAAAACTATTTAGAAAGATGTAAAGACTTACCACATAATGGGAGCCATCACCCTTGCAAGACTGTTGAAAGCTTTAGCTACAGCAGCAAGAGCAAGATTATTAGCTTACCTTTTTCTTTGAAGTTATAGGCTTTCACTGGAGTGTCCATTTGTACTGTCATTGTCATGTGGACTTTCACAGCAACAGTGAGCAACTTCTTGAGAGTAGTTGGTGCTAAAACCTCCTCCCTTTGCTTCTCTCCCCTGCTGGCAACCTCCTCCTTAGCATGAGTGCCAGTTGCTGTTGGTGCCCCCTTAACCAATCCTTTTAAGGTGCCAACCCTTGCTGCCAACTTCTCAGAATCCACCTGCTCCTCCTCTGCCTTGCTGCATGCTCTGTCTCCAGCTGCTCTATGTCTTGGTTGATGAGCAGCACAAGGACTTCCTTTTGACTTCTTAGCAACAGGTTAGACCACAGCTATGAAATAAAAAATAAGAAGAGGACTTACATTTGGCAACTTGGGCTCACTAGCATTGGCAACTCTCTAGACAAGACATTGGCTAGCTTGTCCTCAAAAGTGAGGACAGCAGGAGGTGCTTAGAACTATAGTCAAAAGCTAAGAAAACATCTCCTTGTTGTGGATTTCATAGTTGTGTTCTACTGCATTAAGGCTCTTAGAGTAGAATGCTACAGGGTGCCACTTACCATTCTCCTTAGACTGCTATGACAGAACAGCTCCAGTAGCAAAGTCAGAGCTGTCAGCTTCAACTTAGAAGAAAAAGTCATTGACTGTGAAGTCACAGCTTATTTGAGAGCATCAAAGGCAGTCTGCTGCACTGCTTCCCAGCAGTGAGGTCAAAGAGAGGGTGTGCATGATAAAAAAAAGTCTTGAATGAACCTTTGGGCATCTCCTTCTTGTTCCTTGGCACTGGCCACTCTGCTACACTAGCCACTTTGACAGGGTCCATCTCAGCCATCCCATGAGAAATAATTAGTCCAAGATACTTGACCTTGGTCTGTTCAAACTCACACTTTTCAGGCTTGAGGTAGAGCTGATGCTGGAAAAGGTGTTCCAGTACAATGCATGTCACTCATTGATGCTCATCCAATGTCTGAGTATAGATCAAAATGTTATTGAGGTAGACACAAACAACACCTTCAGCAATAAGATCTCTGAAAATGTCATTCATCATTGTCTGGAAGGTGGCAGGGCTATTTTTAAGGCCAAAAAACATTACCAAAGATTTAAAGAGTCCACAATTAGTTCAAAATGCTGCTTTCCACTCATTTCCTTCCTTAATGTTGTAGATCCAGCAGACATCCAGCTTTGTGAAGTAGCACACACTTTGGAGGTTGTTGACAAGCTCAGAAATGAGTGGTAAAGGATAGCAATTCTTCACAGTTATCGTATTCAGAATACAATGATCCTGAACCAGACAAAGAGATCCAACCTTCTTCTTGATGAAGAAGACTGGAGAGGCTATGGGACCTTTGAGAGATGTATTCAACCAGAGTCCAGATTTTCTTGCAAAAATGCATCTAGCTCATCCTGCTTACAGGGACCAAGAGAATATACATTGCAGCTAAATGACTCTGCATCTGAAATGAGCTCAATAGCATGATCCCATTGCTTGTGTGAGTGTTGAATGAAGCCTTAGAAGATACATTCTCAAAGTCTTGAAGGTGATGAAGAACAGCATCTTGGAATAACTTGGGTGCTGAGTTGGCTGCAAATGCCTGGGCTAGATGCTGTGATGTTGTTTGACTAGCCCTAATTTCAGCTGTTGTTGGCAGAGGTTGGAGAGTGGCTGCATAAATCCTATCACCTACCTCAATAGCATTGTCTGGAGACTCTGGGTCCAGAGTGCATACAAACTTGCCTTCACATCCATCTTCCAGCTAGGCTTCATACACTATACCTCAAATGTCCTCATAGAGGGCCTTTCTATAAGAAAACACCAAGGAAGGAGGATCCAGCAGATTAATATCAACAAAAGGGAGATGCCCTACACAGCAAGCGTATATGGCAGCATGCTCACAGACCAATGCTCTATGCTCTACTTGTGCTTCCTCAGTGCAAGTGGAATAACTACAAGGGCAGCAGCTCATGTGCACCTCACCCTTAGCCCAGTCAATCTCTGGATTGTGATTACATAGTCAGGTAAATCCAAGTATCATATCTTGCTTTTCTAAGTTAGTGACTGCAAAGATAGCTCACTCCAAGTGTGTGCAATAGTGAAGAACCAGATCCACTAGTGAGCAAATGGATCCAGCTTCATTGAGTGTGCCATCAATATTGTAGATTGGAATGAGACAAAAGAGGGGCCAGGTAGTGATTCAATGTCGTTCCACATAATTAGCATCTAGGAAGAGTCCAGTAGCACTACTGTCTAGTAGAGCCACTAGGCTCTGGCTCTGCTGAGTTTCAATCTCTACCTTCAAACATAGTGAGTTGAAAAATGGAATGGAGGCAACCACATATTAACAAGGTATACATCATTCCCAATATGGAACATATGAGTGCTGAGGAGAAAGAGAGCAAATCCCAGAAGGGACTTTATTTGGAGCAGTATTTTGTACATCAGAGGAGGGGCTTACAGTTTCAGCCAGTGAGTTATCAATAGCAAGAGCTGTATTGGAAGATTCTACTAACAGACAGGCAAACCAATTAGCACTAGGCAACAGAAGTGTACAACTCATCAATTGCTTAATTAAAAATCCTTTTCTGAGTTGAAAGGGGGAGCAGCTAGAACTAGTAGCTCTGATAAAGGAGACTTCTTTAGCAAAGCATTAGAAGAAGAAGCTCCTCCTGCTTAGATGAAGAGAGATAGCGTATTTACAGTCCTTGGAGGCAATAACATGCAAAGTAGCCTGGCTTTCCACAATGGTGGCATAGCAAAGGAGTCAAGAAACATTGACAAGAGGCATCAATGTCTATGAGCACTCTAGGAGGAAGAGTACAGGCAGAGAGAGATGGTGGTGCAGTTAGAGCAAATGTGCAAGCAGGAAGTGGAGTAGAGAAAACAGAGCATGTGGAAGATGAAGAGCAGTGGGCAGCACTAGGAGGGTGAGGACATTATACCTTTTGCTCCATAAGCTGTCACTGATCTCTAGCCACCTTATACCAAGTTTCAATCTGGCTATCATTTAGTCAACTCTCTGTAAGGCTATCAATCTGACTCATAAAGGTGGAGTAGAGGCCATCTTGAAAGGTGAGGAAGCTGCAGACCATCAAGATAGCCAGCCAATGCATGGAAGGAGTTAATTACTTATTCAAAGACTGCTTTCCTTGATCATACTGGTCAGATCATGAAAGAACAGAGCAGCAGTCTTAGCAGGATTCAGAGAGAAGAACTCAGTTTGAAAGTCCTTCCCATAAAGTTCTCCCAACTGGTGAAACTGGTCACTCTACCAGAACAACAAAAAGCTCAGATCACATATGTTGATGCATGGCCAGGCTTCATGTAAGATAGGACTCAGGCAATCTTCAGAGCATCAGAAGCAAAGGCCTCACCACTCAGCTGAATATATGTAATGCAAGACTGAAGAAAGCATTTACTCATTGCCTAGTCACCATTGTAAGCATCTGGAAGTGCAGAGTGAGGGATATTGGCCTGAGTAGCAAAGGAGGCATCAAAGCAAGGGGCTGGGGTCAATTCTACAGGTGCAGAGGGTGCCTGAGAAAATGGTGGGAGGTGAAGAAAAGTGCTCCAGGAGAGCCTGAAAAGAGTGAAAGATGGTGTCTATGGCCTGCCATAATCCAGCAGGTTCTGTAGTATGAAGGGTTAAAGAAGCTCAAGTAGTCTGCACCTGAGCAAGTAAGCAATTCCAGGCCTCATTCTGAGGAGTAGAAGCATCCAAAAAAACACCTGGAGTGGCTGGCTGGATCATAGAAACTGTGTGGTGGCAGGAAGCAATTTGGTGAGGAAGAGACCAAGAAAAGATTCAAGCAAGGTAAAGGGGACTCCCAGACTGAAACCTAGAGACTTGTTCTGCTGTAAGGGCAACCTCTGGAGGCTGTGGCTCAGTCACACAGCTGGCAGGGGGAGATTCAAAGTATATTAGAAGATATACAAGCAGTATTGTAGTAAATACTTATTTGGCAGAGGGAGATCCAAAGAGAACAAGTCTAGAGACTCCCTAGGCTAGGTGTAATGCTTCTGGGGCCTTGAAAGCATGGGAAACAACTGTACAGGACAACAGAAAAAGAGTAACCCTAACCTAAATAGTGAAAACTTTGAAAATTGCCTAAATGGAAAAATGAACATGATTATACAAGCAGGCAGAAAAGCTCAAGTTAGGTAAGCCAGGAAGACTCTGGTTACCTAAGCAAGGAAACCTCCAGTCATCTAAGCCAGGAAAACTCCAATTATGTAAGCCCAAAGTTGGCAGTGCTGGGAGGTACAGTCAGTTCAGTGTGTAGGCCAGAAGAACACTGCTATTGTTTAGCCTGGGGATATTCTACCCACAGGCTGCCTATATATACTACATTAGTGGCTGTGTGGTTACTAATACTGCTTAACTAACTAGGCCCTGGTATGCAATGGAGTATGACTAACAATAATTGATGCTGAGTAAGGTCCATGCATATGACTCATCAAGGCTGACTACTAGAAGACAGAAGGGAATAGGGCAGGCCAAGCAGTCATTCAGATGTGCTAAGAGTGGGCATGTCCTTGGACTAAGCTCAGAATAGAGTTGGACACAGTTCGAAAGCTGGTCCCCTAACAGAAAGGGCCAAAGATTTAGGATAGTTCTCACATTGGAACTTGGTAATATTTTTGGGTCTTTCCTTATCAACTGCCATCAGCCAGTAATATGCTAATTAATAGCCTACTGATGAGTCATGTGACCTTAGTCACATGCCCCCACTCTTGCCATGCCACCTCTGCTTTGCCACTCATTGTTCACAACAACTCTCAGACAATATCTATCTCTCATGCACTAAGGTCACATGATGCATCACATGCTGAGTCACAATACTCCTGCTTTGTTGCCTGCCACTCCTGCCAGACAGCGGGCAGTCTACCATGCTAACAGCTTCTACCATTTTTGATATGTCAAAACTAGCATTTGATGAAAGGCTAGAAGCTTTGATGGAATTGATAGCCTGTATCATTTATATCATGCTAACTGTTTAATGGACAGCTTAAAAACATCAATTGTTTCAGGGTTTTCCAATGCCTTGCTTAGCCTCTTTTTGGTGACATACCTTTGATAACATTTCTCCACAACAGCTAGCTTGATAAAGTCACTTTGAGAAATCCCCAGAGTTTCTTGAGAAAAAGCTGTTAGAAACATGTTATGTAATTATAACCAGTTTTTTTCTAGTTTTCC
>JAGGAP010000652.1:0-15387 GCA_017657235.1 Termitomyces sp. T73sscA
CTAATCTATTCTATTTGCTTCTTCTCTCCCTTTCTATTCTAAGTTCTCTTGGCTCCTCTGTCCCCGGCTCCCCATCTTGGCCTGTTCCCTTTCCCTTTATCTTATCTTGACCCTTTCCCCTTTTGGCCCGCTTGACCCCTGTGTCTCTGATTTCATCCCCGGGACTCGCTAAGTCCCTGCCCCATCATCTCTTTGAACCCTGGGACTCGCTTGCTCACCGGCGCTCGCTTGTTCCATCCTCTTGTACTCCCGGGACTTGCGCCTACCCCTGGCACTCATCCTCCACCCTCCCCAGCACCTGCCCACCCGCCGGCGCTACTGGCACTCCCCTACATACCGCTCCCTCCCCGCTTCGGTCTCCCACGCTTCAAGCCCTACCAGTGCTCTGCGCCTGTGAACCCGGTGATCACCATGTAAGGTATTCGCCCAGTGGACTGAGCCCCCGTGGTCAGCGGAACCTGACAGTGCTCCTCTGAAGCACAAATTGAGCCACTCAACATTGAGTGGCCTCCACACTTTCACTCCCAGTCCATTGGAAATGCAATCAGAAAAATTGTTTATTGCCCAATGTTGTCAGGCAGCCTCAGCCTTTGCTCTGTTTGCCTTCTTTGTGGCAAGTTTCTTATTACGTTGCATGCACTGAAGTGCTGTGCCGCTGACTCTCCCTCCTCTGACTCCTGCTTGTCCTCTGATGAGGGCTGTCCATAGTCACTCTTGTCCTCAATACTGGCTACAACTGTCCCCTTGCCCTTAGAGGCGGCCACAGTTGTTTGTTGAGTTGCTACCAACCCATCATACTGCTCCAGCATCCTAGGATCTATGGTCACTTTGACTATTGGGAGCTGGGGAGGGAGTGCCAGAATCAATATAGCATGCATGAACACAAGTTGAGCTGGACCAGCTTGTTCAGGAATGTTGTTGGGAAAGTCCACAAGTGGAGGCTTTCAGCCTTGACAACATTTGGTTGGCCCTGGAGCATCCAGAGCATGCACAACTGCAGAGAGCCCACAACTCTCTGCTGTAACAGGCTAAGCTTTTAGCTCAGGGACTTCAGGTGCTGAATGTGCCTCTTTCTGGCTGCTTGCTCCAGCCTGGCTATCCACGATAGGCACATAAAGCGCCTCAACTTTCCACCCCTGCTGCAGTGCTGGAGCATCCATGACTTTGTCACATGGCTCTAGCGACAGTTTGGCCAGGAAATTTTCTACTACTGCTGAAGTGTCTGGCTCCTGAGGATGGTGAGCCACAGCTGGTTCTGGTCATGCTGGAATTGCAGTTGACAATGAAAGGAGTGGTGGCAGGTGTGGTGGCGGCAGTTGCACAACAGCAGGCATCAGTGCCCACATGAACTCCTGAGGTTGCCTCACTGGGGCTCTAGCCCTTTTGAGCTCCACCATTAGTTTCTCATATCCAGGTGCTTTGCATTTCCCTGCTCGCTTGATATGCTCCAGCACCATTACATGCTGACTCTTTATCATTTTGATTTGGTTGAGAAGCTCCTCAATAACAACAATGGCCAAGCTATCCTGGAGAAAAGCTGCTGTTGCCAGCACAGGCTGCCCTGCTTGCTCCAGGCACTGCACCAGCACCTCATTCACTGGCTGCACATAAGGTGCATGTTCCTGTCTGACTGGTCTTGGTGGTAACGCTGGTTGTGCCACCACACTTGCATATGGTCTGTTGTACTGGGTGCCTATAGCACCCCTCATCATCGACTTCCATATATCACATCTGCAGCCTGTAGGCTGCTCCCTCACTATAGCCCCCCAAATAATAAGGTGTCTGGTATGGAAGCAGCTCTTCATGCCCTGGGTATGACATGTTCTCAGCATATGGACATTGCCATCCATAGTCTGGTTGGTTTTGGCCTTGCAGCTGCACTAGATACTGTTGCAAGGGACCTTGCATAAGGCCTACCCCACCAGAGCTCCTCAAGCTCTGTCCAGGCTGCATAGGGCCCAAATAGGCTATTTTGCTCTACTACGTGTATATGACACTGATGTGTTGTTTGAGGAAGTGTCAGGAAAGTAAAAATTTTCCAACTCTGCTAGTGGCCAAGCATCCCCAAAGTCTGGCAACTCTGCCTGACTCAGCCACCATCTCATGATGTGTTACCAACGCATTGTGCTAGATGCTGTGGGCGTTTCATACTCTGCAACACCAGATATCAATCTAGTGCTGCAAGATCCTTGCAATTTGCTAGGAGTTCTCATGTGGTATCTCCAAGACTCCACCGCACCTCAAATTCGAGGTGCTCTTGTTCATTCTACCAATGACCCATCAGGTCATCCACAAACCATTTTTTGTTGTTGGCTGTGCCAAAGTCATAAGGTTCTGGCATTGCGCAATTGGGAAATAGAGCATCATTGCTCTCTGCATATGGTTGTAGCAATGACACATGGACCTGAGGCACTATCTGTTGTGCTCATAGCACAGTTGGCGATTCAAGTACATAGTTTGATGTACTCAGTTCAGCCTCTAGCATCTTGTACAATCCCACTCATTTGGGACATAGTTTACTCGCTCTGCCTTCAGGTTTGTGGTCAACAAGTATACCAAGCTTCCTTTAGCAATATCTGGCTTGCTACCACAATGACCATTTGCTTAGTGCATCTGAAAGACGCAAGCCTCTATAATTGCATCATATGCATTTGCGAGGTTTGTGAGCACTGTCTGCACAAAATCTTGACTCCTTTGTGAATTACTTTGTCACTACAAAGTTCCTTTATCATAGATGGCATGTAGCCACTGTTGAGTTCAAAGGGCATGTACTCTGTAGTCTCAGACACACTCACATTAATTGCAAACTCAACCATAGGAATACAATCAACCCAGTCCCTTTGATCAGGATGTACAAATGCTCAGAAAATCTGTGCTACGTTACAATTTGCATGCTCTGTCTGGCCATCCATTTGCAGATGAAACAATGTTGACATGAGCAATTTTGCTCCTAGTAGTTTATGCAATTCCTTCCACCATTTGGAAGTAAACTTAGAGTCTTGATCACTCATGATTGAGCTAGGCAGACCATGCAATTGTACTATCTCCTTGAAATAAATCCATGACAGTTCAGAAGCTGTCATTGTTGTGACAACTGGTATAAGGTGGACCATACTGGTCATGCAACATATTACTACCCATAAATAGTTGAACCCATGCAACTAAGGGAATGGTCCAACAAAATCCATGCCTGTTAAGTCCCATAGTTTGACTCAGACTGGAAGCAAATGTAGCTTTCCTGCCAGTTTCTGGTTTGATGTTTTTGACTATTGACATGTCCTGCATGTCCTGCAGAACTGACTGATCTCCTTGGCCATCTGTGGCCACCAGTATATCTGATGCACATAGTCAAGCATCTTCTGATACCCAAAATGCCCCACAATTGTATGGGCTTGTTCTAAAATAGTAGTTATCAATGACCAGTCTCTTGAAACACATAGCACTCTCACTCCCACTACATTCATTGTATAAATGAGCTTCTGCTCAATAGTGAATTGAGAGTGCTCCCAGCTGGTTGAATATTTTGACAAACATCTTGTCCTGCAAGTATTCTTGTCAGATATACATGCGCAAATGCACATTGTCTTGCTTCTGGGCTGGATGGAATACCCCCATCTCCAAGAGCCTGGGACAAAGGTGGGTTGTCGTTGCCTGACAATGGTTCTCCCACTAGCTGTGCAGTTGTCATTGCTCCCAGCATATGCTGAGCTTCCATGTCTCGGAGCTCTAGTTGCTTCTTGAGCCACTTACTGTGGCATACTTCATGAGCTTGCATAGCTCAGATCTCTACTTGATGTTCCGCAATTTTGTGGAATTTATGCAAGGGCAAATCTTCACTCTCCAGGTCTATCCATTTGTCTGCCTGGACAAAATCATGAACATCATGCATGTCATCCCAGGTGTCACTTTCAAAGTATTGTGACAAGCAATCCATGATCTTATTAAGTTCACCTTTGACATATGTATGTTATGTCAAACTGGTATTGCAACATATAGTCAATCCATCAATGCTGCCTAGGCAACAAATGTACCTGAGTTTTGAAGAACTCAAGCACTTTGTAATCCATAATTATATGGATTTTATAGCCCATCAGTTTATCCTCCCATTTGAGGAGGGCTTCTAAAATTGCAAGTGTCTCTAATTTGTGTACTGCATAGTTCTGTTGTGCTGTTGTAAATTTACGTGACATAAATCCTGCAGGTCAACATGTCTGCCATGTCTTTCCTTGGCCAAACATGGACTCAACCCCAGTCTTTGAGGTGTTACAAATGAGCTATATAGGCTTGTCAAGTGTAACTAGTTGGGTTACCTGTACCAGATTTTCTGCACCCACAGTGCATTATATACCATATTTGGCATCCGATGTGCATCAATGGTGCACATCTGTAGATTATGTAAGGACAACATCTTGTATTCACAACATATCTAGTCTAATCCAATAATTTGGTCTGATTCAGCTACTGCATGAAACATGCAAGATTGTTCTATCAGTAGCCACCAGCTACATTTTTTTTAATCTTCTGCTATCAGCTTTAGACTCTGGGCTCTGGTTACCTTACTAGGCAACACTCATTATACTTTGCGACTTCTTTTTCCTGCCACATCAACACCTAGACTATAGCTGACTCATCTGAGCAACCACCAGGTTTGTTTGGAGCCACAAAGACCATGAGATGCTTTCAGCATCGAAATACCAGCCTCCACCAAAATGGGAGGACAGAGTAGCTTGTGATATGAGCAAGAGCTTTGGCATGCCTGGTGGGCTATCCATAGCTCAGATGAAGGCTATATTGAACCCTGGTCTTAGACCAGGGGACAATTTGTTTGCACAGCAATGAACATACCATACCCTCTTTGATATACCCGACTTTGCCCAAAAACAATTTGTTCTCATCAGGGGCACTGGGCAAACCCATCTGAAACGCGGACATGACACAGGGTAGCACCCTCGTGCACAGCACTCTGGTTAGGACTGCACAGCCCAAACATGGGGCCAAGTTGGAACCAGAATTGTTGTTGGATCAGATGATGCAATATCAAGGAGCCAGCCCAGCCACCGCAACTGGACATATAGACATAGAACAGGGGAAAGTGCCATTAGCGCCTCCTACAATAGAAGGACAGGTAGACAGTGGCAGGGAGCCACAAATGGGGCATAAGAGCCTCAGGGCAGTTCAGGGCGTAAAGCCTGAACTTGACTCCTCAGACAAAGAGGAGGAGAGAAGGTCATTATTGACTCTGTCCATCCAGCTCCAGCTGGTACTGGATCATTTTCTAATGGTCACAAAAGAATCAACGCAGAAGCATCTCCAGCTTTATGTTGTGAAGCATTTAGAATTACTGGCTGCTAGAGGCCAGCATGTATATAAGTCGGATTTGACTGAATATATAGAATTATTTACTTGGATATTTGAGCTGGAGCTCAATGAGTATATTAAGTGCAAGCTAGCTTGCAGGACAGCAATGTCAACAGCTACACTGGCTGAGTCTGTAGAGTACAACACACTGTTGCATCAGCATGAACCAGACATTGTGGAGGCAATGGATATTTTGAACGTGCCTAAGCAGGCCAATGAGTCCCAACAGGACTACAAGAGATGTCAAAATGCCGTGTGATAGCAAGCCAATATGAGCAGAATGCCCCAGCAGGCATTATCCAAGGTGGAGACAACAACATCTCACCATGCTAGAGAGGATGAGGTGGAAGAGCTGCCTGAAATAAGGACACCTTGTAGATGTGTCACAATCAAGGAAGAGGAATGTGAAGAAAGCATTCCAGAGGAACTTGTTACACAGCAACATGTTGGACTGACCATGTGAACTACCAGCGCATCCACAATCAAGACTTGCAGGAATGAGTTGAGTTGTTGATAGACAACCAGGGTGTAGTTTTCAAGAGGCGTGAAGGTGTTATGCTCATTGATGATATGAGGCAACAGTTTGTCATGAGGACTGGCAATAACACTCTCCAGGGAGAGCATGGGCATGGTTGTGGTAACAACAATGGCAATGATAGAGATCGTTGAGATGATTGTGGAATCACTGATAGTTGACCAGAAGACTGGATACTCCGGGCCCCACAAATGCAGTATCCTAAATGTAGGATGGAGGAGCATCTGTACGCAGCTATGAGGGCATGGTAATTGCCCTCACCTCATGATTTGCATGCAAGCATGCCTGGAATGAACAAGGCAGTTAGGATCCATATGGATCATATGCACAATTGCCTCAGTTGCCTAGTGGATGACTCCCTAGGAGTCCAGTTCAAATTTCCAGATGGGGTCAAGCCTCGTCAAGCTGAAGGAAAGCATATTAAACCATATGCTAGAGGGCATAAGTTTTCTCAGTTGAAAGACTGGGCTATGGACATATGCTATCACCTCGCAGCTTGCTGCTATGGGGGTGATGACATGGACCAGGAGCGCATATTTGTGCTCCATGAATTTGTTGATAGAGAAGCATGGAACTGGTTCCACAGACATGTCCTGCATACAAATAGGGACAAGCATGACTGGACCTTCAAGGAGGTCCTTATCAGATTGTATAACCACTTTGTAAATGTGGCAAGAATGCAAGAGGCTCATGAAGCCTTTTGTACTGCGATATATAATGCTTGAACAGGCATCCAGACCTATTATGATGACCTGGTGGATCATGCACAGAATATGGCAGTATATATCCAGATGAGTTTACTATCTGGGAAACATTCCTAGACAGGATACCAGCTGAGATGCGTTGCGTGTTGATACACAATGGTAATTTATCACCAGAGGTCAATACTGTGACCAAATTCTTAGTGTATGCGATATGCTACAAGCAGTCTGCATAGACTGCAACCCATTACAACCAGCACAGTTTGCGCCATGCTCAAGAGCATCACCAACCTGTCAAGGTTGGAACATTTTTAGCAAAGCGCTCCAAGATGGAGCAAAACCGCAACCCGCAGTTTGTAGTATGGTAATGCACAAGTAGCAAAGGGCGGTTGGTATGTGCCCAGATTGGGTCAATTCGGACCAAAGGCAATAATGGTCCACTGAGAGTGGGCCCTTCCAAGGCCAACTTGGGCGGTGGTGACACAGGCCACAAGCCTGGCAGCGGGGCAGCACGGTGCTATAATTGTGGCCGGACTGGCCATTGGTCAAAGGAGTGCCAAGCACCAAGAGCGCAAGTGCAGGCTGCCCATATAGCAGCAGTGGGAAGCAATGTTGAAAAGGACCAAGAGGAGCTCATTGAGGACAAGGAAGCTCCACAGGAGTAGAGGAGCAATCGGTTGCCAATGACACCAAGAGCATCCAGACTGATGACAATGAGTATGTTGTGGTGGATGTATATAACAAGAACTACTATGCATGTGATGATGAGAAAGAGCACATGTTTTCTCTGACTGAGCATTGAGGGGATAGTCGCATCCACATTAAATGCGTGACTCTTCAGAAGGCAGCTGACAAGCTGCAGCAACCTCAGTATACTCTTCAGAAGAAGGAGTGCTTAATAACCTATGTTCAGGTTAATGGGCATCCGGCACGGATGCTGTGGGACTCAGGGAGTCCCACTATGGGCATTGCACCCCAGTTTGTGCATGTGAATGCTATATGTGTTCATGAGCTAATAGAGCCATTAATGCTCCAGCTGGGAACTGTGGGGAGTCACGCTGTGGTTCAGTTTGGTGCAGAGGTCAGCATAAAAGTGTTGGGACAGCTGATGAAGGAATATGTGGATATAGCAAACTTCAATTGCTATGATATGATTATTGGCATGCCGTTTATGCATAAGAACAAAGTCACACTTGACTTTGTGCACAATCAGGTTATTGTCAATGGAACACCATTGAGGGCTAAGAGGATTGTTCTAGCAGACACTGATGGTAGGTTACAATGGTATCACGCTACTGAGAAGCGTTGTGATAGTCTCAACTGACTCCAAGGTCTCAGGAGAAGTGTATCATCAACTGTAGGCTGACAAAATATCAAAACCATTGGACATAACATTTGATGGATGCTCGCTAAAGGTGAGGAGTGTGCAGTTGTTGATAAAGTCGATGATATCAAAGCCCCCAATGCAATTGAGTACAGGGGACATGGGAGACACACACTTGCATGCGCTTAGGGAACAGTTCAAACCTATGGTGCAGCTGCACCAGAAGCACGTGGATAAAGGAAAAGCAAAGGCTCAGGGCCTGTTAAATGAGGACACTCTGCAATTGCATCAGCAATGGCAGCATGAGTTTGTGGATATTGTCAATGGGACAAAAGAGGAGCTTTCTTCATGGCAGGAAGTAAACCATGAGATTCATCTTATTGATGAGAATAAGCAGTATAAGTATTACTTGCCTCATTGTCCACAAGTACTTCAAGAGCAGCTGCATGAAAAGACAAATCACTATATCAATGCTAAGTGGTGGAAACCATGGATGGTGATGCAAGCTGCACTGTTGTTGTGCATTCCCAAGAAAGATTGGACACTTTGGACTGCATTGAATGTATGGCAGTGCAACAACAACACCATCAAGGATATGATGCCATTGCCAAACCAGGAAGTTATTCGCAAAGATGTTGCAAAAGCTAAGTACAAGTCAAAGATCAACCTGACAGATGCATACAAGCAAGTATGTATACGCATGGAAGATATTCCCAGGACCATGTTTGCATCCCTGATGGGGACATCCATCAGTAATATCATGCAAATTGGCAACTGCAATGTGCCAGCTACTTTCCAGAGGTTAATGACCTCAATATTCCAAAATGTCATTGGACAATTTATGCATGTATATCTGGATGATATATCTATCTTTTCAAACTCCATTGAGGAGCATGAGCAACACTTATGCATTGTGTTCAAACAACTACATAAAGCAAGCTTGTATCTGAAATGGAAGAAGTGCAAATTGTACACACCCACTATAGACTGTTTAGAGCATGTCATAGATGCGCAGGGTATTCATTCTGACTCCAATAAACTCAATTGTATTCAAGAGTGGTGAACGCCACATAACTACAATGACATCCAACGATTTGTTGGATCGGTAAATCACATTGGTAATTTCCTACCAGATGTGACAGCATATACTGGCCCTCTCATGGCCATGACCCAGAGCTGATCTCCTTTTCACTGGCAACCAATCCATCAGCAGTGCTTTGAGATGATCAAACAAATCTGCGCTAAGATGCTGATTCTTTGCCCAATTAATTTGCATAATAATGAGCTGATTTGGCTCATCTGCAATGCAATGAAGACGGGCATTGGGGCCGTGTTTGGCCAGAGAAAGACTTGGCAAACCTGCAGACCTGCAGGCTTCATGTTGTGCAAATTTACAACAGCACAACAGAACTATGCAAGTCCACGAGTTAGAGACACTTGCAATTTTAGAAGCCCTCCTTAAATGGGAGGATAAGCTAATGAAATATAAAATCCATATCATTATGGATCATAAGGCCTTGGAGTTTTTCAAAACTCAAGTTCACTTGTCTCTGCAACAGCATTGATGGATCAACTATATGTCACAATATCAGTTTGACATAACATATGTCAAAAGAGAGTTGAACAAGGTCACGGACTGCTTGTTGCAATATTTCAAAAGTAATACATGCAAAGACGTTCACAATGTACATGACTTTGTCCAAGCAGACAAACGGATAGACCCCAAGGGCAAAGATTTGCCCCTACATTGGTTCCAAGAAATAGCAGAACATCATATTGAAATCCAAGCCATGCAGGCACAAGAAACGCATTGCAGTAGTAGGCTCAAGGAGACTGTGGAAGTACAAGACCTTGAAGCTCAAGGTCTCACTGCTACGTAGCCTATTGAAGCATGGCTAGAGGTAGATGTGTCATTGTGGGATGATGATTTTACAGTCAGACAGGTGCTAGAGAGATCTGGCCCGTTCCCTGTAACTGTAAGGGTGACCTCCGGGAGTTGCGGCTAATCACACAGCTGGCAGAGGGAAATCCGAAGTATATTAGGAACCAGTACAATAAGACAGGGAATGTAGCTAATCACCTGGCAGAGAGAAATCCAAAGAGAACAAGTCTAAGGATCTCCCTGTGCCAGGTGCCCAAAAATACTGTAGAGGTCACCTGACTGTGTTCCGGGGGAGGTCGGAGGTCCCGGAGTAACTCCAGGAGGGCTGAACATAGACAAAAAAGGAAGTCCCCTGACAGTAACTGTTGATCCAGGAGACATGCAATTGTATGTACATATCCAACAAGGATACACAAGAGATAGTATCTTTGTCAAGATACTCAACAAACCCAAGGAGTACCCACACTTTGTCATTGAGCAGCAGCTCATCCATATGGTGAGCCCTGCAGGTGCAAAGGTGCTGTGCATTCCACAGGAAAGATCGTTAATCATGACAATATTAGACCAAGCTCATAATATTGTAGAGCACTTTGGATACCAAAAGACACTTGAATATGTGCATCAATTGTACTGGTGGCCACAAATGGCCAAGGAAACAAAGCAGTTCTGCTCAACATGTGAATCATGTCAATGTTCAAAAGTTTTGAACCAGAAACTGACTGGAAAGCTACATCCGCTTCCTGTCTCAGTGAAACTTTGGGACTCTATTGGGATGGACTTTGTTGGACCATTTTCTGAGGCACACAGCTTCAACTACTTATGGGTAGTTATTTGCTGCATGACCAGTATGGTCCACCTTATCCAGATCAATACAACAACTACTGCATCAGACCTTTCATGGATCTAAAGGAGATAGTACACCTACATGGCCTACCTAGCTTAATTGTGAGCAATTGAGATCTCAAGTTTACTTCCAAATGGTGGAAGGAGCTGCACAAGTTGCTTGAGGCAAAGTTGCTCATATTAACTTCATTCCATCTGCAGATGGATGGCCAGACAGAGCATGCAAATTGTAATATTGCACAAATATTGAGAGTGTTTGTCCATCCTGATCAGAAGGACTGGGTGGATTATCTTCCAACGGTGGAATTCACAATCAATGCAAGTGTATCTGAGACCATGGGATATGCTCCCTTTGAACTCAATAGTGGCTACATGCCATCCATGGTCAAGGAATTTTGTAATGATGAAGTAATCCATTGAGGAATCAAGGACTTTGCGCAGAACATGCTCATGAACTTAGCATCAGCTCACAATGCAATGATTGAGGCACACGTATTTCAGACACACTATGCTAATAATTGCCGGAGCAAAGAGCTGGCAATTGACAAGGGTAACTTGGTGTACTTGTCTATCAAGAATTTAAGTTTACCTAAAGTCTGGGCAAGTAAACTGTGCCCAAAATGGGTAGGACCAAATAAGGTCCTGGAAGCTAAGCCGAGCACATCAAATTATGTGCTTGAGTTACCTTCTGCATTGCAAGCATGATGCATTGTGCTGAAATTTCATGTGTTGCTGCTGCAACCATATGTGGCCAATAATGATGCGCTCTTCCCAAACTGCGCAATGCTGGAGCCTTACAATTTTAGCATTGCTGATGACCAGGAATGGTTTGTAGATGACCTTATAAGCCATTGGTGGATGACGTCAGGACACCTTGAATTCAAGGTGCAGTGGAGCTTAGAAGACACCACATGGGAGCCCCTCAAGAACTGTAAATCGCTTGCAGCAATGAATAAATACCTTGAATTATAAGGTGTTAAGCCCACATCAACTTGCACGGCACACATAGAGTGCATGGAGGCCACAATTTGGTTAAGTCCAAATGGCAGCTGCCTTGTGTGGTCTTGTTGACTATGGCAGAGCTTGATGCCGAGTGCCATATAGCTGGATCTTTGCACTTGTTTGTTTGCCTGCGGACTTCAGAGATTTTTCTTCTTTTTTTGTCTCTTTTTTTATGACACGTTGCAGACGTGTGGGCTGAATAGAATGGCATCAAAGGGCCCTCCAAAGCCTGGACAGAGCTCACAGAGCTCTGGAAGGGAGGGAAGACCTAGACAAGGTCAACTAAAGAGACAGCTACTGTTAAGCACATTTGATTACTATGCAGCTACAGCCTATTCAGGCTACAAACAGCTGCTTCCATATGAGATATCCCTTCATTCTCAGATGGAGGTAGATCAGAAGGAGGAGCGCTATAAGCACCAGATGCAGGAAGTGTGCCACAAGCACTTTTACCAGTCAGTACTGAGCTGTCATCAGGCACCAGCACCAATATATGCACATGCTGTGGTGTCTGTCAGCAGGAGAGAACTTGTGCCCCAAGCACAAACTGAAATGGGCACAAAGGTGCTACTGCAGCACTTGGAGGCTGCAGGGCAGCTAGTGCCCCCAACTGTGTTGTTTTTGCAAGATAATCTTGCAGTTATAGTGATGGAAGAACTGCTCAATTAGATTGAGCTAATGCAGAGGCAGTGCATAGCTGCGCTGGAACAGATCAAATGCACGGTGAAGTGCAAGTTACCATCCCAGGAGGGGGTGAGCAGTGAGCTCAGGCAGGTCAGACTGCTCCCATTGTGGAGTGAACTTGTGACCTCATTGGGGGTGTTGCCATCAGCATTTATGCTGGCATGGCCAACTGCAGCATCCACATTGTCAACGTCATTCATGCTGGTGCAGCCTATTGCTGCCCCTGCTCTGCCAGCAATGAGCAAAGTTGCTGCAACAGAACCGCTGAAGGCACCAGAGGTGCCAATGACCAAACCCTTGCCAGACCGGCAAGATGAGGAGATGGAGGAAGCGCCATTGTTCAAGGCTGAGCTGGAGTGGATAGACAGCATTGACCCCATCATTGCAGTAGGCAGGAAAAAGGTCAGCCCTGCAAGTTGGGGCCCTATAGTGATCCATGCTCTGGATGCACCGAGGCCATCACAATCACATTGGGGGCAAAAGCCGCCCATTTTTATCAACAACCTGGAGCCAGTCAGCTTTCTGGCTGATATCCCGGAGTGAGCAGAGCCCGCCCAACTGCTGTTCTTGAAGGAGGTTGTGTTTCTAGCCCTGCCATCCCAGTTTGCAGTGGTCAAGCTGACCACTGATCCATGCACTCCTGTGCAGTACAATGGGCTGGTAGCTACCATGGCGGTAGATAAAGGGAAACATTGAGTGGTCCCAACTATTGAGGATGACAGCGACTACAGACAGTTGCAATCCAAGGAGGAGGAAGAGACCAAGGAAGGTGAGACAGTCACACAGCACTTCCAGCGTGTGCAGCAGAACAAAAAGCTCACCAAGAAAAAGGCAAACAAGGCTAAAGCAGCTGCTGCCCTTGCGCACAGAGCACAAAATAATTTTTCAAGTTGCATCCCTGATGGTCTGGGGGTGAAAGTCTGGGGGTCGCTTGATGTTGAGCAGCTCAACTCATGCTTCTGTGGGGCTATTGGCCCCTGCTGTTACTATTTGTACCAGACAACACTGTTTTTGTCAGTGCCAATGCTAATTGTGCAGTGGCCTTTGAGTTCAGCAGTGGCCAGTTGGCCAAAATTCCTGGTACAATGGTGTATAAGTTTGCCTGCCAGGGGTTCCCTGGTACTTCCTATGAGCTTGAGCAGCTCTACAAGTACTATGCAAACCTGCATTTACCTCATTGCAACTGTATTGTTGCATACATGCTGCTGTCAGAACTCAAGGAGTTTGCACAATGCTGCGACATGTCTCTACGCAATTGTACCATGGCGTTGCTGTGTGCAGATCCCATCTATTGGGATCTTATAAACCCTATGCAAGGTCCAGGAGACCTTTCCCTGGCAGAAAAGCGCCATATTCCGTTGCACTTTCTGTGCATGAAAGATGATGGCTCCATGGCCCTGTGCATATTGCATGCCCCTGATCCTAATATGCTGTTTGATCTTGAATAGCTAGCATGCTATGCACTTATTTTTGGCAGGCCAGGTATGGAAAACACCTGGCAAAGCATTGCAGTTGACTTTGCATACTGCATGCATTGGTGCACCCTATTTGGGTTTGCGCTTTGCAGGGCTTTCTGTGCCAACAGTGCAGGAAAAACTACTCTTGTTTGCCAGCTGGCACTGGTTATGGCGTGTCCAGGACTATATTGTGAGGTGATTGATGCCTTCAATAGAGTTTACGAGATATCCTTTGAGGCCCAAACTGGAGCCCAGATCACAATCCACCAAGTTCACATACCTGATGACAGGGTACAGAACTTCTCTGATGATGACATGCTTTGCGTCCTTTTGTACAACCATATTCTGGTTAAATAGGTGGACCATGCATACACATACAGAGTGGTCTACCTGGAACAGCAGTTCCATCAATCAACAATGTCCTTGGACATCTTCTGCAAGATTGTCGATGAGTGCCTCGAGTACTTCAAAATGTATGGCACCCCTGCAGCTGTTCCACAATGGAATGGATGGCGTGAGATAAACAAGAAGAACCAGTACTGCCTCTTGTTCAAACGCACCAAAGAAAGCACAGCGGGAGTGTTCCTCAAGGCTATGGGCCTCTATTACTACATTAGAATGGACCCAAATGTGGGTCAGCTCTGGAAACAAACACCAGCACATGGTACAATGCCTTCCATTGGAGCTGCAACTAACATCACACTAACCAATTGTGAAATGGTAGATGCAACTGCTGCAGGGAGTCCAACAACCCTACCAAGGACAGAACCTGCAGTGCTCCCCTCCATAACTAACATTGCATCCACAGAGGGCACACAGGTGACAGATGCAGGTGGACTTCCAACAGGCAAAAAAATGGGCTGAAAAGCCCTATCCTTTTAGATAGATCATAGGTAACTTTGAGTGCTTCACTCAAGATATGTTGCTGATTATTATGTGCTTTACAGCACATACTTTTACTTGTTTTCATTATCTTGTACTGGACAATGTAATAGACACCCATCTTGGTCGCATATATGCACTGTCAGTGCCAGTAAGCCATGACTTGCTTATGTTCCAAGCAATAGCACTCCTCAAGGGGCTAGCAACAGCTGGACTAGAGTGTGTTAGGCAACTCAGCCCAGTCCTAGTAGAGCATTGCAGTTTGCAACATAGTGATGCTGTAGCAAGTACATTTGCATGCCCTTTTGATTTAGCCACCCAATCTCATTGTTGGGTAACCCATGTGTCATAGACCATGCAATGGTCTAAGGAGGGGGTGTGTATCCAGTTGAATTACCTGTACCAGATCTTCTGCACCTACAGTGCATTATATACCATATTTGGCATCTGACACATGCCAACAGTGCGCATCCATAGATTACATAAGGACAACATCTTGTATTCACAATACGAGATGCACCGCATGCCTTTGGCATGCAGCTAGCATCACATTGGGGGCTTTGCCCCCAAACCCCCCCATATGCAGCCTCCACCCTAACCTCACTTTGTTCGGTTAGGGTTCCAAATATGTGTAAGTGAGTAACCTCCACCCCAACCTCACTTTGTTCAGTTAGGGCTCCAAATATGGGCTTAATTCCAGCCTCAACCTCACTTTGTTC
>JAGGAP010000653.1:0-15356 GCA_017657235.1 Termitomyces sp. T73sscA
GATATTGTTGCTGGAACTTGTTTTACCAGGAGGCTTACAGTTTTCAGCCTTAATAAATGTTTATTTTGACTTCTGGTATTTGCTATGTTCCTGATGGTGTGGCAACATTGTATCAACACACGAGAAGGAACTGCTTGCAATAGTTAAAGCACTGAAGAAGTGGCATACAAGCTTGCTGGGAGTACATTTCAAGGTCTATACAGACCACCGCACCCTTGAATACTTCCAATTGTAAAAACAGATGTCGCAACGGCAAGCTCGCTGGGCAATATTCCTGGCAGATTTTGATTTCAACATTATCTATGTCCAAGGAGAGGAGAACTCAGCAGCTGACTCCTTATCTTGGATGCCTGTGTCCTCACCAACAGCAGGACTGGCAGCGTGTGCCCTTGCCTATACTCAATCTCCCCCAAAGACCCACGTTATAGCCGGAGGTGTGCTCAAGATTGAAGCAGACAACAATGCGTTCACACAACAAGTATGCAATGGGATTGAGAAAGGCAGCATTGTGGGTGCCAGACTCTCAAACAGCCTCCTATACCTTGGGAAGTGTCTTCTAATCCCCAGCAGTACTCGCGTATGGGAACTGCTGTATAACCTAGCTCACGACACCCTCGGACATTTTGGGTTTGACAAGAGCTATGCAGCCTTACAGGATTCTTACTATTGGCCTCACATGAGGCGAGATCTTGAGAAAGCCTATATTCCATTATGTGTTCCCTGCCAATGCAACAAGGACCACACTACCAAACCTACAGGCCTGTTACATCCCTTACCAGTGCCTGATGATAGACTCTCTGTGGTTGGAATTGACTTCATTGGCCCCTTACCAGAGGAGGGTGGCAAGGATATGATTATGATGATGACAGACCTGCTGGGTGCAGAGATCCGACTCATGGGCACACACTCAAAAGACTCAGTAGCAGACATTGCACTCATCCTCTTCAACGAGTGGTACTGTGAAAATGGTTTAATGACACAGATTGTGTCAGATAGGGATAAGCTTTTTGTAGCCAAAGTTTGGAAAGAGTTACACAAACTGACTGGGGTCAAGCTGAAGATGTCTACTTCATATCATCCTGAGACTGATGGCAGCAGCAAGCACACAAACAAAACAATAGTCCAAGCCATTCAATATCTTGTTGATCATGACCAAAGAGGTTGGCTGGCCACCCTCTCCTGTGTGCGTTTTGCCCTCATGAATACGATAAACTCTTCAATGGGTTTCTCCCCCTTCCAATTGAAAATGGGATGCTCACCACGTGTTATTCCCCCCTTGGCACCACTGCCAATGAGAGCCTCAAAAGACAAAAAGAAGGCACATGAAATTATTAGCAAATTACAAAAGGATGTACAGGAAGCCCAGGACAACCTCCTTGTGGCAAAGGTTTGACAAGCCTACCATGCTAACAAAGGGCGAGCTGAGGAGGATATTTATGAGGTCAGAGACTTCGTGATGCTTGCCACCAAGCATTGCAGGTGGGACTACTTGCACAAAGGCAAGAAGCGCATCACCAAGTTCATGCCTCGCAGTGATGGTCCATACGAAGTAGTGGCGGCCTTCCCAGAATGTTCAGAATATACCCTGCAACTCCCGAGCGACAAGAGATGCACCTTCCCCAAATTCCATGCCAGTCTGCTGAAGTGCCACATTGCTAATGATCCCACTCTGTTCCCCAACAGGAAATACACCCATCCTGGCCCAGTAGTAACAGAAGACAGGGAGACGGATCACCAGGTCATCAATAAAATAATTGACAAGCACAGGCATGGGCATGGCTGCCAATACCTCATGTGTTGGGTCGGATTCCTCCCAGAACATGATGAATGGTTGCCTCATTCAGAATTGGACAAATGCGAGGCATTGGATGTATGGGAAGCTCGGAAGATGATGGCAAGATGACATAACAATGGGAATTTTTCAGAGGGGGGAGGGGTGTAAGCTTGCAGATGACAACTTATAATTATTCATGTTACCCTAACTATTGGCAAACGAAGTATATTTTATCCTGTCTGTTAGGGGTGCAGTGAGGCTGTTAGATGACAGCCTTTCACATGGGAGATACCTTGAAAAGATATACAACTCAAATTTTTCTACTCAAAAAAGGTCAAATAAACAGTGATCAATTCACTCAGTGAGGGAGTTGATTTGGAAGCCACCAGAGACACAGCATCAACATGAAGAGGGAGACAACTCTCATCATCATAGATACGTGGATCACAAGACATCCTGTAATCTACAATTAGCCAGTCCGGTGCGACTTTAGTCTGAACTCCACTCATGGGGTCAAAAGCTTAAATAATTTGTAGACATCTTAAAATAGAGGGTCTTCCAATGTTCAAATGATGAGGTCAACTTACAATAATGAATAATAGAGGTTACCCTGCAGTCAGAGAAATTCAACTAGCACCTGAGCAAACTTAAAGACAACGACTCACAATCACTTCAGGAAATTCCCAGAGTTTCTTGAGAAAAAGCTGTTAGAAACATGTTATATAATTATAACCGGTTTTTTTTCTAGTTTTCCATAAAATGTATTTGGAAGAACATAATAAAAATAGTTAAAAAATGTCAATGCTTTTCCTTGAGAGCAAGGAAATGTTTTTCTTTCAATTATCCCTGAGATACAGATAGAAAAAATTAGACATGTTTCAAGTCTTTGTTCTCAAGAAAAGAATGACGTTTATCTTTTAGTGTTCCTTTGTAAACACTTGTCATGTTTCTTTCAAGTGTTTCTTGGGGAAAATTCTTTGTCTTACTCACAAAAAATGTATTAGAAATCTTTTAGTATTTCTTTAGAAACACAAATTAAATACAGCTGTTGCATTGACAAGCATGTCGCTCATCATACAGTAAGCAATGCACTCATTGTACAGTGAGTGATGTGCTCATCGACACATCTCATTGGGTCCTTCAAGTTCAAAACTAAAATTGTTTTATCTGTTAAATTTACATTAAGTCCAAAAGCAAGTAAAAAAGTTGTAATACACAGGAAATAAATCATTTTACAGCAATAGAAAGAAAGTACTCAGTCAGAAGAAGAAAGTACAAGGTAAAGAAGAAGAAATGAAATAGCTGACACAAAGAAGACAACAAAGAAAATTGCAACATATGGCTGTGAAGCAATGGAGATAAAGAGAGAGGCAATAGATAGGGTAAAAATTGCCAAGGTTGCAAAGATACTGGCAGAAGCAGCAAGCAAAGTGAGCAAGATCATGTTCTTCTTTGAGATTTCATCAACCTATGTGGGAAGAAATTAAAGACAAGAGTTTGGTGAGAAAGTGTGAAACTCACAAGAATCAAAGGGTAGAAAAGATCAAGGATCAAGTATATGAGAATGTACAACAAAGCCAACATTATTGAGATGGCTGATGAAGAACTGCATAAGCTGACCAGAAACTTGCTGAACCCATTTGGCACCAAATTTGCTAAAGTCGTTATACCTATGGAGCTACAAAACATTGTAAAAAGGTCAGCAATATATATATATTTGGAGAACACCAACATGCTCAATGGAATTGTCTGTACATATGGTAAGGAGACCAACAGAAAATTGCAAGAAAAACCATGGACAATAATCAAGATTGTCAGGCAACAACTCCATAGCTTGCTCATGATTGTAGGGTGTCTCTCAACCCACGTGCCAAGAATAGTTAAAAAATGAGAGATAAGAGAACCTAGAGAGATGTTGGGCATGGATGGTAGTTAGGTGATGATGGTGGTCAAACAGAGAGAGAGAAATGGGGGAAGTTCTCATAACAGTAAGCTGTGAAGAGCAAAATCAGGGTATATTCTTGTGATGGCCCTCCTCATCCTCCTCCCCATATCTACACCCTCCATCTAGCTCCTGGATGCCCTGGAACTCCCGGGAAGTGCCCAAATGCCCTCTACCAGCCTCTATGATGCTGAAGGAAGTGATTTTAGCATTGCAATTGTTGCTAATATCAAATTTGAGGCTCTTCTCCTCTCCCCCACCACCACGCCCTCCATCCAGCTTCCAAATGCCCTGGGACCCCCAGAGAGTGCCCAAATGCCCTCTCAAAGCCTCTATGAGGCCGAAGAAAGCAATTTCAGCATTGTGGTGGTCACCAAAATTGAGTTTGAGGCTCTTCTCCTCCTCCTCCTCCACCACCGCACCCTCCATCCAGCTCCCAAATGCCCCAGAACCCCCAGAGGGTGCCCAAATGCCCTCTACCAGCCTCTATGAGGCCAAAGGAAGTGATTTTAGCATGGCATGCACTATGCAGCATGTGCCCAGCTGCTGCTATACATGTGTAAGTTTGTCAAAGTGCATTTGAGGGGTGTGGGGCATGGTATTGTGACGGTGTCAATGCGTGGTGGATGTGCAGAGGAGGCTTGGGATGGCATCAGCATCTGTGTTTTAAAGGATTAAAAACTTGGATAGATAAACTTACACAAAACAATGAAAAGAACAATCTTTCACCATAAATTACACTACACAATTCTCAATTGTTCAGTACAATTTGCTAGTTTTTCCTTCCCTCATTTGGTTTATCTGCCTGTGCTATATGAGAAAACTAGAGAAATATGGGCAAAAAGAGAACTGACCTTCCAGCAATTACGCCTGTCATAGATACCCTCCTCTTCATCAATCTCTCTAACCACCTTCACACTCCGAGAGACCCAGACACACTTGATTCAGTCAGTACATTTGTTCTCCTTTACTTGACTGAAGCTTTGCTTACTGCTGGCAAGGTGTTCAACAAATATCCCATTGCTCTGAGTTCTCTTTGAAAGGATGCCCCCTCATGCTTCTCCCACAAATGAGTTACAAACTTGGCAGTGCAAACATCTGTGCTGGATTGGATGCACACGTTGGTGTTGCGCTGGATGGAGGCCTAAAATTGAATTGAAAGATACTCAAAACAAAAGACCGTATGCAAATCTGTTGGCTCTTTTCCAGCTCAATGATGGGGTACCCTTTGAGTTGAGACTTTCTTGGGCAAAGGACAGGGCGGTACATTGGGATTTTGAAGGACTTGGCTTGCCTTGGCATATTGATGGTGTAGACAATGCTAGAGAAGCATTGAGTAAGTCAAAAGAAGGAAATAGAATGACTTACTTGTCAGAGATGGTGGTTTGAGTGAAGGAGACATTTGAGGAATCAGATGCCTTAAATACAATAGAGAAATGGGGTCTTCTGAAGAATGAGAACTTGGGATATTATTCCAGAGCTCAGACAATCATAAGAGTGAGTTTGGGTAAACCCAGGAGTCATAAGAAAGGGATAGAGCTTGGGTGAACCCAGAGCTCATCAATGGTGGTGTTCAACACACAGAAGAGACTGTGTTGTTCCCAAGGCACATCAAGCCCCATGCCTTAAGGTCACTCAGCAAAGGAGGAACTTTGAGAGTTGGGGTTCCCAAACCCAAAACTTTGAGGGGAAGTGAGCAAGTTTGGGTGAACCCAGAACTCATGAGGAAGGATAGAGCTTGGGGCTCATCAATAGTCATGTTTACAAGTTCAGTCCTACTTCAAAGGAGTTTGATGATTATATAATCCATCCATGGAAAACACAATGAGTGTTGAGCAAGTGGGTATGATCTGCAAGCAATATAATAGAAAAAGATCTTTGAGGTAGCATCATAGTGACACAGTCACCTTAGTCTATCAAGGCTACACTATAGAGAGATCCTTAAGATTGCTCAGCACAACAAGAGTGTGCAAGTTTGAGTTGAGCTGAGAACTCAAGCCAAATGAGTTGGAGCCAGAACTTCAGAGGAAGTAGTTTGAGTAGATACAGAACTTATAAGGAAGTGAACAAGCTTGGGTGAACCCAGAACTTGTGAGGGAGGGACAGAACTTGGGTGAACCCAGAGCTCATGGTCATGTTCAGAAAGTTCAAGTCCAACTTCAGAAAGTTCAAGTCCGACTTCACTGATGTTTGATACTTACATAATCTATCATGGGAACACAATGAGTGATAAGAATCAGAGCTAAGATTATGTATGAGCGAGGATGCCAATTGCATACAAATACTACATATTTTTAGGGAGAAGGGTGAGTATCTGACATGGATATTAAGAGAATTGACTTATTTGAGAGTGAAATGTATAGTAACAAGTTTTGTAAGTGACTGGGATAAACAGTAAGTACAATAGGGCTACACTGACTCTTTGTGTGGAAAATGGAGCTTGTAAGTCCTGGGTAACCACAACAGTAACAAGGTGATATGACCTGTGCAGGTCCTCTTTGAATAGATGATGCACTTCACTTTCTAATGTCCACTAGCAGCCCACAATCTAATGTCCACCAGCAGCCCACCACAATATACAAGTTTAGGGGTCCAGAATGGAAAAACAAATTCACTTCTCCAATAACACTCCACATAACAGCGCCAGGGAACCACCCATCACACCAATAACAACGACATGCTTATATTCCCTCAGTACTTCCTCCTTGACCTCAACCACCCCCTCTCTTTGCCCTTGCTTGTGCCCTTGCCCATACCCAGGCATCATCAGGAACTCAACATAGATGCAGACGCCAACAGCGGCGGAGGCAGAGGGTTTACAACATCATATACACATGCTGCATGGGAGAGCATGGAATGTGTCAGATCATGTAGGGAGTATGAGGTTTGGCATGGATGCGCATGCAGGGTGGTTTGGGGTATTTGAGACAGCTGGGCTGGGATTTTGACTTTGTCTTGGAGTGAGGCTGGACTGCGGACGTCGAAGTGGAGGTGGAAGGGTTGGACTTGGCACTGGGTGAGGGCAAGGCAAGGGCAAGGGCAAGGGCAGTTTCTTCATACTGAGAGTGGAACTCAGCGCATGGACATGGATGTAGGCATGAAAAAATCGCCCTCCCAGAAATCATTGTTTTTCAGAAAGCACTTGAATTGTATTATTTGTACATTACACACCATGTCAGGCTAAACACCAGCCAATGCAAACACCTCTTCTAGTGATTTTATCTTCAAAGGATCAGGCAAGGAATAGTAGTTATGGCATAGAGGGCATGTATAAAACTCAGCTTCTTTCCACCAGCATGCAGCGCACTTGAAACAGAAGATATGTCCGCATGACAGACTGCTTGTGGGGTAGTCAGCAAGTCAAGATAAAGCAGTCATGAAAGATTGACTTATAGTGTTAAATTAATAATTGGTTTATAACAAACATTGCAGAGAGCAACTTCCCTTAACTTGTCAACAATCTGCCCTATGATATTTGATGAATAGATCAAAACAGGAAGAGTACGATATCTAACGCACCAGGGCCAGGTGATCTCTTTCGGCTATGGCAGCTTCAAGTTGTGTTTTCTGATTGAGTAATTGGTCCCCAAGCATTTCACAGTCCTGGAGCAATGATGGTGCGAACATCTCATACTAAAATAAAATGGACATATGTGCATGACTTCATCTCTTTGCTGTTTGAGAGTTGCAAGCTCCTCCTTAGTGTGTCTCAGCACCATACTCAATTTGCAAATCTCCAAGAAGGTGAGTCAAGGAAGAGGTACCCAGGAAAGACACACCCATTTTTTGTTCTTGAGGTCTTCAGTGACTCTATGATGCCCGCCTTCAAGAGTGTTTATGTTGCTTAACTGGATTCTCCACTCTAAGAGGTTGTTGGCAGAGTGTATGTGATTTTCAAGCAAGGGTTCCTACAAACATTTAATCAGGTGCAGCATGTCTGTCACAAGAAACTGCCATACTGTGTGAATCTGTGCATCCATAGGTGAATTACCATGCAGTAAAGCAGTGTGGTGAGGGCCAGATGCAATGCAGCTCCAAGGAGTCACAGTCCTTTTCCTGCAACTTTGCATAGGTTTAAGAGCAGAGCTGCCCTGTGGAGGAGTGCACAGCTGGTCAGTACAGTATGCAAGCATGAGGAGCAAAACATGGCTCCTACAACATTTATGGAAACTTGTTTTTTTGATAGAAAGATAACAAAGAGTTTTGATCACAGCCACAAATGTCCCATGCCTGCACAGCAAATTGTTTTCAATCACATAGCATTATTCTTCAAATTGTTTGTGCATATGCAGAACAAGTCAATGCAAGACAACAAGCATCTCCAGCTCCTCGTATGTTCCAAGACTATGACATAGACCACACCTCACAGCACAAAGACAGCAGCAAATAGCACCAAGGGCGTGAGGTATATACATACAAAGTATTAACTAGATTGTATACAAAGCTGGCATGATCTGTCAAGGTAAAAACTTGGTTTGCAATAAGCTCCTTCTTTGGAAAACAAAAAGGCTTGAGACACTTATGTGCCTCATTGACACAACTGCAACATATTCATCCCATTCCATTTGCGTGCAATGCACTTCAATATCAGAGACCATTGTCACCTTGAGTTGCATATCCATATGAGCACTCCACATACTCACTCCAAGCTCAGGCCACACTGCATATGGATCATGAATAATATCCAAAGAAAGATGATGCAGTCCAACAATCCAAATTCCTTGCATCTGCGGCTTGTCCTGACCTACAGACATGCTAGTCAAATCCACCTCTGGAAACTCAATTATCTTGTTGATAATGAATGGAACAGGATTACTATGCAGTATTACCAAGCTGTTGCTGCCATGCCTTGATTCAGCCATGTACAAAAGACCCATATGACAAACATGCGATTGTATAAGTGTGTGGGATGGAATGGTGTGGTTTGGTCAAGCTCTTTTAAAGGCATCTGCAAGGCAAGGGGATAGGGCAACAAGTTTACATTTGACTTCTAAGGATTCATTGCAAGTCTTCTGCTAATCTAAATCAAGAAACATTGTGGCTTCATCTTGTTCAGCTGCAAGGAAGCCACGGATTTGGGGTTGAACAAGAGTTGCAATGAATGAGAAGCAATCTTTGACGACCTTTGGGCAACTTTGCTTTAGAAAGAGACCTGTTAAATTAGAAAGCTTGTGCCACAATCATAACATGGTCTCCTCATACTCATCTGAATTCTTGGTCAATGTACTCAAATTACCAAGAGAGTTGGGATGCAACTCATGCTTGTTATAATTTGTTGACAACTGCTGTAGTTGACCAATTGTGCGCTCAAACAGAAAAGCCCACCATCTGTGAACAGGACCAAAGAGTCTGATGAACTCTGGAATGTGAAACGCCACATGATGGTTATGGATGCAGTCATAGACTGTAAACATTTGCCAGAGTTCTTTTCAATATTCCACCATGAACTTAAGATAGCAAGCACAATATTCTTTGCTAGTGACTTGAGAGGCAGCCAACAACACTGCAGACATAAGTGACATGGTAAGTTGCAGAAAGTGTAATTGGTCTTGTTTGAGGTGCTTGGACCAAAGGTGTATCAATGACATTGGCAAATTTAAACAGCCTAGAGTTTGCCACTCATCTGCTTTGAGCTTTGATCCTGATGACAGGGGGACCGATGGCATCCATGAAGGCTTGATGACATATTCCAGATCTTCTGCAATCATCTTCATCTCCTTATCTGTCAAGACACTTCCAAGTTGCCAAATATCATCATCTGCAATTTGTTTCAATCGCTAATCAAGCAAGTTAGCTGTGGGTAATAATGATATTGAGCAGTCTCATACCCAGGTGATGATAGCTCAAGCATAATGCTCTCTAACAAGTCTCATAGGAGAAGTATATGCTTCACAGCCATCTAGTCCTTTTGCAACACACCTCAAAGTCAGCAAACTGACTTTGGACCATTTCTTGACAGCGTCTTCACATTCTTGACCCTGTTTGTTGAGTTCCATGGGCTGCGACAACCATTTAACAAGCATGCGGACATCCTTGGCATGTGTTTTGTTTTCTGGCTGGGGATTGTCTGCTGAAAAATATATCTTGACAACAAGGCCTTTTGTGGGTTTGCCCCTATCTTGACCTTTCTTTGTCTTTTCCTCGTCATAGCCAAGGATGCTGTGGAAATGCTCCTTGATTAAGCCAAGGAAGAGATTGTGCATGACATCAATGATGAGGGACAATGACTGCTTGTAATACAGTAGCCTGAGAAGCTCAGTCCATCAAATACCTGAACTGTTGACAATATCTTGAGCATCTTCTGGAGAGGAGGCATTGAAGTACTTCTTTGCCTGCTCCCTGCACTCAGCATCAGTGTGCGGAACCCAGAAATCATAGTTGTAATCTTTGTATCCATGAAATGATCTGGAATATTTGCACCAAGAACAAAACTTTTTGTGACTTATTGCAGTAAAACCTCCTACTTTGCGTGCCATTGGCAAATCACAGATCATGAGAAGGACAGTGCAGAACATGGCATGCCCATAAAGATATTCTGCAGTTTGGCTGAAGAAAACGCCCATCCAAAGTTCAAGGAAAGCATTGACAACAGGTTTTAAATAGGGGTTCAAACCATCCACTTCCACAGGGGGTTTGTGTGGGCCAGGAATTAGCTGCATGAACAAATTTTCTGGCTTGTGTTGTTCTTCAATTGGTAGATTGAGGCATGCAACAAAGATCATGCCAACAGATATCTTTTTTCCCACCTGCTTATTGCCCAAGGGGTTGAAAAAATCAATGCCAAGCGAGAACAGATAACAACCAGTGCTTTTGCTGCCACATGTGCTGAAATGAGTTTTACCATCAGGACCCTTGAAGTCTTGGATGGCAGAGCCTTGGAAGATATCAGTTATTTTGCCGTCCACTGGAAGTACCATCTTTTCCCATGCTTTATCCATCTTTTGCTCATATCTCTTGCGCAAAAGCAAGCCCACAAGCCAGTCTTTAAAGGCAAAGATGACATAAGGGCGCACAGGGACAAAAATTGTGAGTTTCTGCTCCCCAATCAATTTTGGCCAAATGAGTAATTCTTTACACTTGCAGCCGTGGTGCTTCGCGGTGCAGTGCTGGGGGTATACAGGAATGCTGCCAGGAATGTCCTCTTCCTTGCCTTTGTGGTTCTTTCCACCCTGGCTGCCCCTCTGGAGTGCGCAGTAGATTGTATGGCATGCTGGACAGGCTGCATGAACTTCCGATTCTCTTTCCAATTTCAGGGACTTGATTGCGGAGTAAATGTCACAAGGAAGTCAAGAATGAGAATGCCTGCAATGCGGCAGGAACCGTTTCAACAACCAAATTCAGAATTTTTTCACACATTTCAAAGAGCCAGTATGTGCCACAATGAGGGAAGCAGAGGATGATGTGGCAAACAGCAATTATGAGAATCACTGCCTGCAGAATGGGAGCAACTCCTGTAAAGCCATTGAAAAAGTGCGCAGCTACAGCAAAGACATGTCAGTAAATAGTAGCCCAAAATTAAGTTGGGTAAATCTACCACAATCGAATGCATTCCCAGCAGCCACTCAGGAGTCATTGATATGCTTCTGCAGCGCATCCTGCCATGACTGGATGGTAGCTTCAAGGAGCAAGAAGACATCGTTGTACACAACACTGATTGCTCTATAGCTTTCTACCACAGCCAGAATTTTTGACGTTGCCATGGGAATAAGTCTGGTTCTTTGTTCAATCACTCCTTGCCTGATGTGACTGAGCGCTGTTGTTTTTTCCAACAGACTATTATCATCTGGTTGAGCAGAAACATTTCCTATCACCAATAGTTCTGCGCGCAGAGAGCCTAAGGCATTCTCAATGTCTTTCAGAAGAAACGTGAGTTTCTTTGTCTTGGAAAACTGAGTATCTCCTTCAGATGGCTTAGCCATGAACACATGTAAAGTGAGGCTGCGGATTGGAAGATTATCTATTGCATGAGCCAATTCGGCATCATGGGCCACCAAAGCCGCTTCCTGGGAGGTGTTGACCAGGGCGGCAACCTGTGCTGTCTGGTCCATATCATTATGCTTCTTCCACATGCAAGAAGAGACCATATGCCTTCTTTCAGTACCTGAAATTATTCCATCCTTGCACCTGGCATAAGTGCACTGGCAGACTCAATGCTTGCTGTCGACATTCATAAAAAAAGTGTCAGAAATGGGGGAAGCAGAAAAATGGCACAGCAAGATAGATAACTGACATCACAGATGATCCTACATGTGATACAAGGCTGCTAGCACACTCCCAGTTCACCAACTTACCCAAAGTTCATGCTGATTTCGTAGTTGACTGGTACATAAAGTTGCATTTAGGATTGATGCAGAATAAGGAGATTATAGTGAAACAGATACACTGAGAGTGCTACCACCTGGCAGCGAATCCTCCACAATTTGCTCTTCTGCATTGATGTGAAATGTAGTGTTGACTATGAGTAAGAGTTAACTTAATAAGAACTAAATCAACTCTTTTAATAAGACAATACTGCTTCACAAGTTCTCGGAGCTTCAGTAGCACTTATTTCACACTTTAAAATGCAGCAAATATAGGTTTATTGATTTTATTTAAGAGAAAACCTAAGTTCACTCAAAAATGGGGTTCAAAATGATATATTAACTCAAAACCACCAAAGTCAATCTAGAGCTCCTAGGTCAAAGAATCCACTCACTGGGGATTCCACACCATGGCAATCAGATTGCTTGTGGTCATCCCCAAAAACACTCTCCTTATATACCATTCTCCCTACCTCTGGACTGTCATTCCGTCTGTGTGTCATGGTGGCTCGGAGCACGGGTAAGCGCAATCCATTGTTCGTGCTTTGTCGATGTTTCAGGCTGTTCCGCGTTGTGTCCCATTCCGTTGCTCTTTCCTCTTGTACTTCCCAGCCTTTTCTTATTCCTTCCCATCCTCTCTCTCTTGGTCCTCTGGTTGTGCTCACTTTATGGTTTCAGTAGCATCATGGGTGGAGCATAGAGGGGCAAGTATGATGCTTGGGACAGAGGCTGCAAATACCAAACGTTGGATGGTTTGACCCTGGATTGTTGATCCATGATCCGTGATCCATGATCTTGGATTATGATCAAGTTGGATCATGATCGAGCCATCATTTGGATCATGATCAAGTTGGATCATGATTGAGCCATCATTAAATGATCTTGCATCAACCCCACAGCATCATCGGCTCATGCCATTTAGATGTTGCTTTTCTGTCTTTCTTCTCGTGACCTGCTGGCAAATGTTGGGTGTCTTTTTAGGTGCGTTGTTATCTATGGTATTGAGGTGGGTCTTAGCCTACAGTTTTCGGCTTTTGGTACTTCATGCTTGCTTACGGTTTTCAGCAGTGTTTTTATGCATGTTTTATTATACAGACCCAAAATACAATTTGTATTTTTCTCAATTTAGTCTTGAATGAGACTCACACCATATCAGCATACAACATGTTGCTGGTAAGCATACTTTCCTCCACCAAGTGAGGAACAACCATTACAATCTGAGGTTCCAATCGCAAAGCAGTCACCATCTGGGATGAAAGGTCTAGAGCAGGAAAAAAGGACTTGATTGCAATTGCAAAGCATAAAAACAAAATGACACCACACTCTGCATTTTGTGACCAGTTGTCCACACATGTCACCAAATGTGCAGCAGCAGGCTTGTTATAAGGTTTGTCAGGCTAGTTATATGTTCAATGTCAGTTATGCCAGTTTGAGAAATGATTAGATCCATTCATCTCACCTGCTTTGACCATACAGATGCACAAAAGTCACCAGAGCTAGATTTGCCAATAATAATATGATGACCATTTGAGAGTTGGGCAGTGGCAACTGTCTGTATGAGTCCTGGAAGTCTGTGAGGAATATTGCATCATGCTTAGATGAAAAGCCTACTTCTTGTGGGCAATTGCTGGATAACTTCTTGTGTTTCCATATCCAGGACATAGATGGTTCCATGATCACTCCCATAGACAGCAATCTTGCTATCTTTGGCCCAAGCGCCTTGGAATGTGATTTGTCTTTTGAACTGAATGGGTAGGATCACCTCCGGCAGAGATCCTGGAAAGCAGTAGACTTGGGCATAACTTTCTGTCAGATTATGCATGAGAAGAAAGTCTTTGCAAGGAGAAAGGGCCACGTGGCCTCTGGGACAAAGTCAGTAGATAGCAAAGGTCCATACTGGAAATGCACACAGTGCATGTTAGATGCTTTTTCCAAAGAACCTCTGAAGTCTGTGCATCCTGACACATCCTACAAGCTAGGGTTAAAAATGGTGCAAGAAATTCCTCAGTATTGATTGTACATCTCTCCATTTTCTAATTTGTGAACTAGGAGACTCTGGTTGCCTCCTTCAAAAAATGCTAGACTGATGGGTATTATTCCAGGTGCATCCACAACAGTCCAGAGTTTGATTAGATCAACTAGTGGTAATCAGTGAGATCAATAAATGACCAGTCCATCAAGCTCAACTCACCACCTCCAGCTACACTGAACCACTTCAGAGTCCCTCCATGGCTAGCAATTGCAATCTGTTGATTTGCAGCATTATATACTTGTGCAGCAATGCTATTGTTGAACTCAAACACTTCAATAGATTTTGAAGATCTTTGGGTAAACCACTTTCATATATGTCAGCAAGAACTCCCCAAGGTCAAACAGGAGCATGCACAGTATTGTGCTTTACCTGAGGAACAAGGGATACAAGCCCTCTTATGCTTCCAACACAGAGAGTCCTAACTCAATTGCTGGCAGCAGACTCTGAGTCAATGCAAGCCAAAGCAGTGACCTTGCCCCAAGCTGGTTCATGGAGAGTTTGAAGGTGGGCAAAGTCGGTCATTGAATATATGCAAATGCAACCATCATCACCTACAATACAAAAGTTTAAATATGAAAACAATATAGAAACTTGCAACTCACTACTGATGGATATGAGAGTAGCGTCATGGTTGAATACAATGCAACTGATTGGGCCTTTGCTGCCCTTGAGGTCACATAGAAACTGGTACTGGTTGTGGTATATTAATGGCATACAGTCAGCAGAGACAATTGGAATAAGTACCTGTAGAGCGGACATAATGAATATAGTAAGTGTGCAATCCAATGGAAAGGTGCAGTTAAAGCCTTAAAAAGATTATGTAATGTATCTAGACAAAAAGACCTCATTCCAAAAAGGAATGAACTCGAATGCCAAAGCCCAATTGTGTGCAGAGGCATATAATCATCATGCAAGGGCAACATGATCTTTAACAAATTTTCAAGATGAGACTTCACATTGAGAGACCATATTCTCTGCACTCAGCCTGCATTGAATTTAATACACTTCCACCTCTGCCATTCCCACCAACTGCACTGCAGCAGCCTGCTGGAATGAGCTGAGGGATACACAGGCACAATTGCAAGTGCTTATGAATAGGAGAGGAATGAGTTCAAATAACAAATAGTAATTAGAAACAGTATATAGAAATGCAATTGACTGACTCAAGTGACAAGGGGAAACACAACCAGGACAGCCATAAAACCCCATCCAAGACTCTGCACAGCCAGCATGCATTATCTCATGCAACAGCTTGTATGATTGGGCATGGCCAGAACATTGTAGCTAATTGCAAGATATATGTAGACA
>JAGGAP010000654.1:0-15354 GCA_017657235.1 Termitomyces sp. T73sscA
AGCTGAAAAGAGATCAGGCCGGAGAACTAGCCGGAGTGTCCGTAATTACCACCCCCATTACGTACTGCAGGACTTAGAACACTATGGTCAAGAGGAAGTCTCATGTACGAAAATAAGTCCTGAAAGAAATAAAATGACTCATCATCATCATCATCATCTTGAATGAATTACTTAGTAGTGAATTAGATTTAGGACAACCTTGAGAGTTTTTGGTGTAGATAAGATGAAGACTTTGCTGAGGTATGTCAAGCATCCAATACCTACTTGCCGCTACCAATAACGTGCGATTAGGACGAGACACTGGGAAAACACACTCGGGTTTCTTGTCAAGGATATAAAGCGTTGCATTAAGAAATCGAACAAGATTAACGAAAATGGGTAACCGAAGGTAGAGTCAACAAAAATATGGGCGACGCAGATTGTCTATTATAGGTCTCTCATGCACGCAGAACCGGAAAAGCTTACGATATTATAGCTAAAATGGAAGCTGCAGCGAGCTCGGGCGCTTGTCCTGCTGCATGAGCAGAACGATTGACCTTAAGCACTTCTAGTCTATCAGATCATTGTATGCCGTGACCAAAGTTCGATGTGCATCAATGGATAGGAAATTGTTCTTTACACAGACAAGTATGAAGTCCAAGAATCTCAGTCGTAGTTAGAGAAGGAATTGTCTGTAGAGAGACAAAATTGTGAAGAGATTTCTAGTGATTTGGTCACCGGAATTAAACGAGATTTGAGAATGAGGAATAATACCTTGACTCTCTATTCACATATTGCTCAATCAAAAATATTTTTTACACTCCAAGTCCATAGTGCCCCTTGTCACACATCTGCGTGAAACGTGTGATTGTAGTGGGACAATGCAAGCGAGTTAGATAACTTGCTTGCCAGACAGTTTTGTTGGCCCATCCGTGCAACAGATATTGGGGTAGACGCCTAAAATTTGTCGTGAGTCTGTCAGAGGGTGTAAAAAGGGTGTTAAATTACATCTCTAATTGGAGGTATGAATGACGTTAGACAGAAGATTACCACCGCACCGGTATAAGACAACAATACTCACAGCATATGGATACTTAGTCCAACCTTTAGAGGTTTTAATTCAGTTGATGTGTAACTTGAGGGAAAAAAAAAAGATGAACTAACACTCTTCGCCGAGTGGGATTGCGATAATACGGTTCGCGTTCCTCAGAATTTCTTCAACATCGTATTGAGGAGTGCCACTGACAGGAGCGCAGATGATAAGGGCGGTAATAGCAGTGACTGCGAAGATCTTCGTAAGCATGAGTAGTCAATCTTTCAGATGGTTGGAGTTGTCGGATTGGATCGTGTAGCATGTATGTACCACTAGAACTTGGGGTATTTATCGTCTTATCGGTCCTCCTGTATTTTCACCGTTATGGTTTGATGTGACTCGATGTTCTTTAGGTTCTCCAGTGAAATGCGGACCAACAATCCCAAGACAGTTAGGTCAAGGAGCCAAATTTGTCAACTCTTTTGAAGTTTACTTTCTTCAGAATGTTACGTTTAAAAATGCAACGAAACAATGCTTCCCAGTGTCACTATTCAATTACTTCCTAACTAGTAAAAAGAAATTTTTATGCGGTAACTTGATTCCATTTTAGCGCTATGAAGAGTCCGAACTGTTAGCCAAAGTCATGGAGGGAGACTGAATATTACCTTGCATGGAAATAGTTCTGCGGACAACTTGATTGTTGCTTTATCAAGCAGATAAACTTCATACATTTGCAGCCGAAAACTATGCAAGGTTAGAATTCTGTCTGTTTACGAGATTTTTATTGCTTCCATTTTCCCAGTCGCGCACTTGAAAGAGGAGAAATGGAGCTTAAAACTGCCGGGCCTTTTTATTCACCCGTGAAATTTATTACCTGACATTGCTGCAGTTGAAGACACTATATTATCAAATGGCTCGAGGCTTTCTTCAGTCGTCTGGTAAATTAACCTTCCGATTTTCTATAGAAGGTGCTTTACACACATTTGTGTGGGCCAGAAGTTCTCATAGTACGACAACCTGACAAATAATCGAAGAGGAAGCTCTTGTACTCTGCCAGTACATTAAATGGGTCCAATCTCAGCAACTCTGACCAATTCATTACTGCTAAGCACCAAGGGGGAAATGATATTCAAGAAAATTGGGTTAAATTTTTCTAATGCTATTCTACCTATCTGCTTACTAATTTTCAAAATATGGTAATCGGATCACCGGTCAAATGGGCCGCAACTCAATCCGAGATCTAGAGGTTTTTCAGGAGTTGGTACAGTGAAAAACACTAAGAACTGACCTCTTGGCACACATAAAATCCGAGAATGTTAAACCACATTCAAAGTTGGAAAAGTCTGAGAACTATTGGAATTGGCACAGATTTATTACTGCTTTCAAGCAAACTCAATTTTATACCAGGATTCAAAGTTTTGAAAAAATTTTGTACCTCAAATCTGGATTTGAAACTCTTAATAGTCCTGATGATCCTGAATTTCTATATCCAGCATGTCTAATCAGCAGATAATATTATGTCAGCAGTAAAAGTATCCTTGCTAAGGATTGTGGAGGATATCTAAACTCATGATAATATTCATCAACATGGGTCTTACTTCTAAACAGCGAATTTTTTTCTGATTTTGCTATTGCCATGGCTGGTATTTTGTACTTCTATAGATTTTTTTCTCGAAAAAATCTGGATTTTAGTTACATGATAGGAGAAATTCAAGTCTTTCATTTTTATGCTTATTCAACTCATGTTCCTTCCTATTTTTTCTTACAATCTAAAACTAGAAATTGACCCTAGCCCTGACAGGTTGGCTTTAAGTGTTCTGTACTGTATGGACTCCTGCCAAGCATGGCACCTCAAAGATTTAGGTAGACAATAGTATTACAAGATGATGACAACTTGAATATATGATTGAAAATGTACAGCACAGCACAATTTCTCAACCTTTTTCTGCAAGCATTAGCCTCTGATTTATCATCTTCATCTTATATTTCATTATTTAAATAGTATCAAATGTATGGGCAAAATTTATCTAGCATAAACCATTGGCCACATTGTATTGGAACATCTCCACCAGCACCAGCTCTATCTTAAGCCTAAAAAGTGTGAGTTTGAGCAGACTAAAGTCAAGTACCTTGGTCTAATCATTTCTCATAGAAGCTGAGATGGATCCAGTAGAAGTGGCTTGAATAGCAGAGTGGCCAGAGCCAAGGAAGTACAGGTTTTACTAACTTCTATCAAAGCTTCATTTAAAACTCCTCTCATCATGCACATCTCTTTTTTAACCTCACTATTAAGGATACTGCATGGCACTTGGATGCAGTGCAGCAGAATGCCTTTAATATTCTCAAATAGGCTGTGACCTTACAGCCATCATTTTTTTTCTTGAAGATGACTCTTTTTTCCATGTCAAAGCTGATAGTTCAGACTCTGCTACTAGAGCTATTCTATTGCCACAGTCTGAAAATCATAGTAAGTGGCACTCTATTGCCTTCTACTCTAAAAGCCTTGACTCAGTAGAACACAAATATTGTCACAACCTGCACTCCTTCCCTAGACTACCCCACACACTTCTGACATTCTCTCACAAACCTCAAGCTCAGGAGCACTCCAGCAACACTCCAGAGTGCCTAGTTTGGCTCTACAAGACTCTCATCAACTCTGCATGCAGGCCCTCCCACATCACCAGTCCATCAGCTGGCAACTACTGACAGCAACCATTATCTGCACTAATCAGATGAGACCTGTGCTTTAATCAGACCCACCACCATCCCACCTTTGCACCTTGATTAGACTGCAGATCTGACTCTGCATTTTTATGCCCGATTCAGCATTTTGATCAGACCTCTGGCACCAACATCTGCTCTATCCAAATGCTTCAATCAGATCCACCACTGCCCACTCCTATGCTTTAACCAAACTACTACTGAGTGCTAATGTTCTACTCTACTGAAGACACTACTGAAGCTCACTCAGGAGCCTTAGAGCTCACCTACTCAGCCCTAGAGCACTCCTACATACAGTAGTCTTGATATTAATGTAATTCCCTGTCTTGTTTAGTACTTAACTCATATTTTATATCTTGTCTTTTGTATTTTATATTCTCTGACTTGCTCTATTTTGTCTCATCTTATACAGCTTCTCTGTCATGGTCTCAACTTCCATTTTATCATCTTGCCTCTTTCTTCTCATTTCCACTTATTTTAGCTTCTCTTACACTTGCTTTTTATACTTGCTCCCCTATCTACTTGCCTAATACACCTATTTGCCCATTCCCTTTCATAATAACCTGATATAATATCAAGATTCTCCCTTGCTCTGTTCTTAATGTCTACATACACTCAAACTTACTCTGCAGTTGGTTACTAGACCAATGCTTATAGTTGCTTAGTACTTGACTACTATATCTACAGCACCTCCCAACTAATATACTCTGTTATCCCTATTTAGCACTACTCTGCATCTTGCTACTAGGCTCTGAATGTTGCTGGAGCCTTTTATGGGCTCTTTTATCAACCAAGGGATTCCTTCAAGTTGGTGCTGGAGCTCCACTTATGCTACTGCTGGCTCTAGCAGAGTTCTCTCCAAAGGACTCTCCAAAATGCCTTTTGCATGAGGACTAGCCTCTGCTAGCACTGCCTCCTTTGCCTCAGCTTCATACTATGCCTACTCTGCTCTGGCCCTGCCTCTAGAACACATTGACTTCCCATACTGATCCTGCTCTCACCTTGTTATGAGTCCTCCTGTTCAGACTTCTTTATTCTTCTTGAGTTGCTAGCAGCAGGTTGAAGCTTATGTCTGCCAATGCAATGAAGTACTCCATGCCTTCCACATCTTGCTAGTAGCCTTTGCCTGACAAACCTGTACTCTCACTGCTTTTAGGCACTCCAACCTTGTTAGTATCCTGAAAGAGTGGGCAAATTGCCTTCTGAACAGAACCCTTTCCAGCTCTGCAAAAAATGCCCTCAACAGCAACTCTGCTCTCTTGGATAAATTATGCAACCTCATAGATAAAATCCACACTAGCTCAAATCTCCAATACTCCAAAGACCCCACAGACTCAGCACAATCCTTCTATGTGCAACATGGCAACCCTGCAGCTTCTCCTCCAGCAGTAACTCTGGTCTCAGAACTATAATAATGTGATGAGCTCAATGCTACCTCCACTATTCTCAGGTCTCTCAACTCTCTGGAAGGGCTTTTTGACCAACCTGCTGCATGCAATCTTGGCCTATCAGTTTGCTCTTGCATGCACTCTATTCCCAGCATCTTTTGCACTTGGGGGCAAATAAGTAGGCTATTCCAGCTCTGTGCATCTAGTTGAACCTTTCTGGCATTCAAAACTGGCAGAACAACACCTCCATCCACAATGCATGTATTCTAGGTGCCACCCCCACCCTCATCTCTGGTCAAAATATGCATGGACAATAATCCACTTCCAATTCCCAATTTCTGCCAAACTCAATGCTACTAACATCAATGACCCCTTATACTCCAAGCTCTACAATTCTAGTGAGGCCACAGACTCAATAATTGATCCCCTGGAGCTACTGAACAACAAAGAGGCCCTGCATGCCAGCCAATTCAGAGGTTCTAGTAAGCCCTAAATTGAGGTAGGAGACAAGTTTCTGAAACAGTGACAAAAAGAAAGCACTTGCATCCTCTGCAGAGAAAGAGGGCATCTCATCAGCAATTGCTCATGGCATCAAGCCATGGGATGGGCCATCTGGTACATCAGCACCAACAACTGTGAGTATCAGTTTATGGAAAACAATCCAGCAATTTGTATTTGGAAAGTGCACTAAATTGTGAAACCAACTCTGATGTCTTATCTGCCTTAGTTTCACATTTGGTCAAAGCTATAGTGTAATATTTCTGAAGTTAGAAGATTCTTAGGAATCTGCAGAATATTCAGAATGTTTATACAAGATTATGCTAAAGTCTCTGAATCGATCAACAGTCTAACTAAAGACAATGTTGCTTTTGTATGAGAAGAAGAATGAAAAAAGGCAAAGAAAGAGATGAAGCAGTAATGAGCAACTTATGCAGTGCTAAAACCCACTAGATTATGAAGCAGAAGGGGCAGTTATCCTGGCAGAAAATACCTCCTAGATGGCAATAGACTTTGGAATCTTCAAGAAGATAGTACAAATCCAAAACAGCAGACATGTGCACAGCTAGGAGCCATTACTCTGAATAAGCATGAGGCCAAGTTCTCACAACCTACAAGAGAGTTGGTTAGTTAGTAAGTACTGTTTACTAGAGTGTAGAAAGCTTATTATTAAAAACAATGCTAAGCATTTGAAAGAAATGTAGAGCAATCTGAGTATAAGACCTAACATAACCATAATATGCTAAGTGGAGGAGGTACTGATGTACCACTCCATGTTCTAGCATGTGCCAGGCAAAACATTCAGTATAAATGGCTTGTCTAGACAAGAGAAACCACTGGGTGATGAAGAGTATGCACTAGTAGATTAGTATCTATCAGATGATCAAAAACTAATGCGTTTTGAGTACTCAGATGAAATAAATGGAGTTCTAGGGTGGAAAGAACACCAACCTCTAAAATTGAAAGAATTCATTGATGATGTTGACACCAGGTGAAGTTATCTGTATACAGCAAGTATAGATATAGAAGATTGGAAAAAAGTCAAGGAAAGAGAGACAGCAGTAGGGATAGGAATACAAGACCATTGTAGAGAAGTTAGAAAGTTACCTCTAGTAGCAGTTTTAACCTTGTCCACACTCCTCCTCTCAGAACAAGATACTAAACTCCCAAAGGAATATCCTGAAGAGAAAAGAACAGAAAAAGAGAAAGAATTGAATGCACTGTGGCCAGCAGTATTGCACTGGCTTAGGCAGCCTTAGGAAATGCTAAAAGACATATTGGGATGGAAAAAGGAACAGTTTATGAAATATGTTCAACAGTTCTTTTTAAATTTGAAGGGTTGAATCTATAAAAGAGGAGAGCAAGAGAAGCACAAGTTGGTCATTGAGAAAGATTAGATAGATGTACTCAATGAAGTCTGCACACAATGCCCTTAGACATTGAAGAGTATTTGCAACCTAAAGTATTATTGAAAGAAAGATTTTAGTGGCTAGAGATGGAAGCAGATGTATGCTGGTATATTGAGACATGCCATGCATATCAAATATGGCAGAAAATAGTAATTAATTGAAAGCCTGTAGTTGCATATACACAAAGTATATTTAAAACTTAACACTTAAACACAATACACATAACACCTAGCTCTAATGGGTGTAAATACATTATGCACAGCCACTGTGCCTTTACAACATGAATGGAAGAAAGACCATTGAGGAAGGATAACTATAAGCTGATTGAGCAATAGTTGTTTGAAGAAGTAATCTGCCAGTGGGGTTGTATATATAATATTCTAATAAATAATATAGGGCAGTTTACAAAAATAGTATATTGGCTGGCCAAGAAGTATAGCATAACTGATATAACAATTGCACTATACAATTCTAAAGCCAATAGAAAAATTGAGAGGCTACACTGGAATGTGAGGCAAGCCTTATACAAAGCTTGCAAAAACTACATTAAATAGTATTAGTTCTTTTGGCATGTAATATGAGCAGATCAAATCACAGTTAAAAATCAATTTGAGTGCTTGCTGTTCTTTTTAGTCATGGGTGCATATCAAATACTGCCATTAGACTTAACAGAGGCAACATGGCTGGTATATTGGCTGGAAAGACCTCTATCAACAGAAGAATTGATTGGGTTGAGGGCTCAGACACTAGCAAAATATATCAGCATGTGGACAAGATGAGAAAGAGAATTGGTAAAGAAAAGTTGCAATGGGTGGAAAACTCCACAAGAAAAAATGATATTCAAACCAAAAGACTTAGTATTAGTAAGGAACATTATTGCAGTAAGGTTATTGAGTAGAAAAATAGATGCATGCTACTGGAAGCCCATAGTAGTACTAACACATATATAAGGAGGCAACTATATAGTGGCAGAATTAGATGGGACAGTTTGGCAGGAAGGGGTGGTGGTCTTCAGAGTCATTTCTTACAAAGCTAGGCATTGGATAGAGTTACTAACCAGTCTTGATGAATGAATTGATATAACGCTCTTGAAGCTATAAGGGCTGAGAGAAGAAAAGAATGAAGGCTATGTAAAGAAAGACCTCTACTTGGAGAGCCTACACTTGCATGAAAGTTGTGAAGAAACAGCATGTAAAGAAGTCAAAAGCACTAGTAAGAAATAGCAGCATAATTATATGCAGAGCTATCTAAGACACAGAAGTCTACACTAAAAACTACAAAGCAGCCTTGATGGCAATGGCTACTTCATTAACCTTAGAATTGAATCCAGAGACCTCAATATCCACACTCTCTATCAAGTGGCTGAGGAAGCAGAATGTAAGGAGGATTAAGATACAGAAAGCCAAAAGAAACATACAGATTTGGCAGTGGAGAAGACTTAAAGATTGTTGATCAAAGAACCAGTTGTCAGAATTGCCTGGTTGCTAAGAGTAGACAATAAAAACCTGGTGAAAACATTAAGATAATATTGAGAAAAGAAAAAAAATAGGACATAAGAGTTCAGTGGCATCAATATAGCAAGCAATAAGAACAAAAGAACCATTGAACTTAGCCTCCTCAGCAAGACTGATAATGGCTGAGCTAAAAGAAGGATAATGTTCAATAGTCTTGATGCACTGATGGGCATCACAAATGAAGAAGTTGAGGGCCTTTTATGCAAATAAAGAACAACAAATAGAGGCTGGAGATGAAAGAAAATGACAGTGGCAGAGCTTCAAAACATTTCATAAAATATAGCATGTAACATGGATAAAAAAGCAGAATTTAAACTAATTTGAGACTGTGAATAACTGAGAACAGTCATTATTTGGTGGAGGAAATATAATACAACACTATTACAAGATGCAGAAACATGAATTAGATACCAGAAATCAAAATAAACATTTATATAAAGGCTAAAAACTATAAGCCTCCTAGTGAATATGTTCTAAAAGTCAACATCTCTTTGAACACACAAATAATTAGAGACAGAAAAGAGAAAGAGCCAGAAAAAGTGCAGATAAAATCAATAAAAATCTGGTTACTGCTATGGAAAGAAGGAGATAAACTAAAGGAGCTAAACCAAGTTAGAGGGATCATTCAATCAGAAAACTGGATCATTACTCCAGTGAGATATATCATTACTCTGATGAAATGGATCATTCCTCAGAATATGAATGAAGAAAATAAAGGATGTACTAATGACAAATTTGAAGTTGTGTTAATTACAAGCAATTGTATCACATTTCAGAGGTAATCTGATATTCCAATAGATCTGCTTACTTTATGAAAGGTACTCATACAAGTTGCACTATAATGCGAATAACAGAATGCTTTTCTGCTGATCAAATAAGATGCACCTGTTGAGGATAACAAGCTCACATAATGGACAGAATAAGCTAATTGGACTTTTAACTTTATTACATCAACCAATAGAGAGATTCAACATTGTGTGCTTTGCTTCTTTCACTAGGTTCTCTGTCTGATTTCTCAACAGCATCTTAGTGCAATGTAAGATATAGCCCTTTATCAATGCATCAGAGAAAAGTACCTCAACCAGTATCTTGCTAACCTACATTATTGGAGACTGAACTCTATTATGCTGTTGATCTCTCTCATGATGCAATTTCAAGGACATTACTAGTTGCTAGAGCTACTTCAGCCTTTCTAAAATAATTGGCCTGCAATCTAGAGGCTGGAGCTGCATGCAATCTATAAGAGATGAGAAACTTGGCAGGAAGGTCTTTCAAGAAAGGAAGGAGAATCTGACAAGAGTGTAATTATGAGTTGTAGACAAAAAAGCATATGTTAGAGGGCTGTTCCTGAGGAGTGAGAGAAAGACATGCTACAATTATAAGGGCAAAGCTTAACATCTGTGGAACTCCTTCTATAAAGCCAACAATGCAAGTGACAAAAAAGAGTCAAGCAGGCACAGAGGCAGGCAAGAGGCAGGGAAGGAACAAGTAAGACAAGCAGAGGAGTAGATGTCTGAAGCTTACAGTTGATTCAATGGATAGGCTAGAGAAATACTGCTATTGTTTAGCCTGGTAATATTCTCCTACAGGCTGCTTTTATATACTATATCAGTGGCTGTGCTATTACTAATACTATTTAACTAATTAGGCCCTAGTATGTAATAGAGTATGACTAATAATAATTGATGCTGAGTAAGGTCTATGCATATGACTCATCAAGGCTGACTACTAAAAGATAGAGGAAGATAGGCCAGGCCAGGCAGTCATTCAAAAGTGCTAGAAATAGGCACATTATCAGACTAAGTTTAAAATAGTGTTGGACACTGGTCCTTTAACAGAGTCATCATCGGGTAAGAAGAGGACTGGCTTTGAAGTTATGGCTTACTTGAAGGCATCAAAAGCAATCTGCTGCTGCTCCTTCTACTGCTATGCAGCATCCTTGACAATGAAATCAAAGAGAGGGCAGGCATAGTAAAAGAAGTCTTTGATGAACCTTTGATAGAAGTTAGTAAAGCCAAGAAAGGCCTGCACCTCTTTTTTGTTCTTTGGCTCAGGCTACTCTGCTATACCAGTTACCTTGACAAAATCCATCTTAGTCATTCCATATGGGATGATCAGCCCCAGATACTCAACTATGGTCTGTTCAAACTTGCACTTCTCAGGCTTGAAGTAGAGCTGGTGCTGATAGAAGTGTTCTAGAATGATGCATGTGATGTGTCAATCTTCCTCTAACATTGTAGTGTAGATGGGAATGTCATCAAAATAAACGCAGACTACACCTTCTGCAATTCAAAGCTCCATAATTAGTTCAAAATGCTGCCTTCTACTCATCTCTTTCTTTGATGTGCATAGCCCCATCAGATATCCAACTTAGTAAAGTAGCACACAGTAGAAGGTTGTTGACAAGCTCTGAAATGAGTGGCAAGGAATAGCAGTTCTTTATTATCATTGCATTCAGAACACAATAGTCCTGAACCAGATGAAGGAATCTCTCCTTCTTAATGAAGAAGACCAGAGAGTCCATGGAGGACTTTGAAGGATGTATCTAGCTGAAGCCAAAACTCTCCTGTAAAAACGCATCTAGCTCATCCTGCTTACAAGAAGCCAGGGGGTACATCTTACAGCTAGATGGTTCTGCATCCAGATTGAGTTCAATTGCATGATTCCACTGCTGGCATGTAAAAAGAGAATTAAAGGAAGCAAGGAGAGAATTAAAGGAAGCCTTAGAAAACACATCTTCAAAGTCATGAAGGTGATGAAGAACACTGTCATGAAAAGGCTTCAGCTAAGAGTTGGCTGCAAAGACTTGGGCCAACTACTTGGAAGTAGTCTGACTAGCCCAAATCTCAGCCTCCATGGGTGGAGATTGAAGAGCCACAGCATAGACTCTATCACCTACCTCAATAGCCTTGTCTGAAAACTTGGTATCAGGAGCACTAATGAACCCACCTTTTCATTCTTTGTCCTGCTGGAGTCTATATCCTACACTTTAAACATTCTTGTAGAGGGCCTCTCCATAAGGGAATACCAAAGGGAGAGAGTTCAACAAGTCAATATCAGAGAAGGAAAGATGCTCTACATAACAAGCATATATAGCAGCATGCTCCTTAACTTGTGCTCTATGCTCCTCTTTTGCATTATCTGCGCATGTAGAACAACATTGAGGGCATAGACTCATGTGTACCTCACCCTTAGCCTAGCCAATCTTAGAATTATAGTTTTAGAGCCATGTAAATCCCAAAATCATGTCTTGCTTTTCTAGACTAGTGACAGCAAAAGCAGCATGCTCAGAGTATGTGCAGTAACAAAGTGCTAGATCCACCACAAAACAGATAGATCCAGCTTCATTGAGTGTGCTATCAATGTTGTAGACTGGGATTGAGCAAGAAAGGGGCCAGGTAGTGAGCTGATGATGTTCTACATAGTTCACATTAAAGAAAAGTTCTGTAGCACCACTGTTTAGTAGGGCTATAATGCTTCAACTTTGTTGCATGTCAGTCATTTCTATTTTCACATTCAGGCAGTAAGTTAGAAGATGGAGTAGAGGCTACAACATATTGGCAGAGCAAGCATCATTACTAAGCTAGGACATGTAGGCATGGAAAATGAAAAGAAGAGTGCCCAATTAAGACTTTGACTGGGGCAGTGTTTTGTACATTAGAAGTGCTTACAGTTTTAGCCAGAGAATTATCAACAGAAGAAGATGTATTGCAAGATTCTATTGATATACAGGCAAACCAATTAGCACTAAACAGTGGAGGCATACAACTTATCTGTCACTTGACTAAAAAATCATTCTCTAGAGCACAGCTCCTAGAAGGAGAGCTTAGTCAATAGTGCATCTGAGTAAGAGTCTTTAGCTGTATCTTTTGTGGCAAAGAGCTATACTAAGAGCTTATTCTGTCTGACTAGAAAGAGATAGCATACTTCTAGTCTCTGGGGGCAGTAGTATGCAAAGTGGCCAGGCTTTCCACAATGTTGACACAGCAGGGGCATAGAGGAGCATTGGCAGGAGGCATCAACATTTGTAAGTACCTCCAATAGTAAAAGTTAAGAAGCAGAAACTAAAAAAGTTATAACTGCTGAAGGAGAAGGAGCAGAACAATGGTAAACGGATAAACAGAGCAGAGCAGAAAAGGTCTAAGGATGATAAAGCTCATGCTTTAGCTCCATGAGTTGCTATTAGTCTCTTGCAACCTTGAACTAGGTCTCTATGTAGCTGTCATCAAGTTGATCTTTGGCTAGACTATCAATCTTATCTATGAGAGTAGAGTGAAAACTCTCTCTAAAGGTGAGGCAGAGCTAGAGGCTATCCAGGTACCCAGCCTGCTTGACTAGTGCATGAAAGAAATCAATATACTCATCCAAAGAGCACTTTTCTTGACTGTACTAGCTGCAATCCCAAAGAGGAAGGGTTGCAGTCTTAGCTGGGTCTAGTGGAAAGAATTCAGCTCAAAAGTTCTTCTTGAAGGTATTACAGTTCATGAAACTTGCTACACCTCCAAGGCATTGAAAATTCAAAGGGCATAAGTAGAGGCTTGTCCTAACTTCATATAAGACAGAACCCATGCAATCTTTCAATGCATTAGAACTAAAGGCCTTGCTACTTAGCTGAATATATGTGATGCAGGATTGCAAGAAGCATTTGCCTGTAGTGCACTCTCTAGAATAAGCATCTAGAAGAGCAGGGTGAGAGATTTTAATAGAAGCAGAAGCAGAAGTGATGGTGCTAAAGCATGAAGTCTGGACTGGAGGGGCTGGTGGTGCTGGAAATGCTGGAGCACCAACAGAAGAGGGAGGGAGATGCTCTAAGAGTGCTTGGAGAGTTTGCAGAATAGTGTTGGTAATCTGGTGAAGTATAGAAAATTTGGTAGTGTAGAGAGTAAGAAAAGCTTGAGTGGCCTGTATCTGCCCTTTTGATGAGTCCAGGCATTATTCTGAGGGGCTAGAGCACCAGATGAAGTGGCTAGAGAAACTGGTTGAGTTATAGAAGCAAGAAGAAGGCAAGTTGGTTGGAGAGAAACTTCTAGGAACAGAGGGTTCAATCAAGCTAAAAAGGGCTCTCAGACCAAAGCTAGAGACTTGTTCTGCTGTAAGGGCAACCTCTGAAGGTTGTGGCTAAGTCACACAACTGACAGAGAAAAATCCAAAGTATATTAGAATACTAATCAGTAATATGGCAATGATGGCAGAGAAAAATCCAAAGAAAACAAGTCTAAAGACTCTAACTGTTAGGTTGGCAAATTTACTAAGAATGAACTATAGGAAGATGAACTGTGGAAAAGATGGCATCAGACCTTGTGCATGCACAGACTCAACATTATATTATGCAACTTGCAGAAAAACTGGCATTTTATGTAATCACTGGAAAAACTGCACAGAAAAGGTTGAAAAAGATAAGAACTGAGCATATTGTATCAAAATGAATGAATTTGAAGTGAAGTCCTCTAACAGGCAGAAACAGTGTCTAAGTACACTTCTGGGGATCCAGAGTACTCTAAAGAGGCAGGAGGGTGCTTCAGACTCAGAAGAGTGCTAGAGAAGCAAGGTTTGAGCTCCAGAGTTGTGGCAGGTGCTCCAGAGTGAGTTAACAAGTGCAAGGGCTAAGAAACAATGAAGATATGGTGCACACAGTGTAATGGGGCTCAGATGCAATGAGTAAGGGCAAAAAAAGCACCAGTGGGGCCAATCACAAGAGAAGATGGGCAAATAGTTGTATTAGGCAAGTAGATAGGAGAGCAAATATAAGAGGCAGGCATGAGAAAACCTAAGTCAAGTGGAAATGAAAAGGAAGAGGCAAGATGACAAAATTGGAGTTGAGACAATGACAGAGAAGCTATACAAGACAAGACAGGACAAGATACAAGACACAAAATATGAGTCAAGTACTAAACAAAAATGAAGATTATGTTAATATCAAGACTACTGTATCCTATTGAGGTAGTCTGCTTAAGTAGAGGCATCTTGGAGCTGAGTGAGCAAGCTCCAGAGCTCCTGAGCAACCCCAATAGTATCTTTGGCAAAGTAGAATGTTGGTGCCCAGTGGTGATCTGATCAAGGCATGGCATGGAAGTGAGTGGTGGCACATCTGATTGAGGTGTTTGGATAAAGCAGATATTAGCACCAGAAGAGAAAAAAAATTGCAGTTGGATGTTACTTTTCCCTCCTTTTTATTTGTCTATATTGCATTTGCCAACTTCTTTATTGCCTACTCCTCCACTCTTCAAAAATGAGACCTTGGCCTCTTGAGAGGTGTATGAGGCTCACTGGAAGGTCTACAACTGCCAGTTGAATCTCTGGCATGTTGCTGTGCTGTATTGTCAGCATGGATGTCTTTATTATTCTATGTTGTATGCTCATATTCTATCTTTTTCTAGAGGCTCAGCTGTGTACTCTAGCTTTGGAGCCTTTGTTAAGCTCTGCAATAGTGCCATCAGGAGCATTTCAGCTCTGGCTTCCTTTATTTTAGTCATTTTCTATGCACCTAATAGGCCCACCTTCAGCCTGGAGCAAGTTTGAGTGGTCTCTGAAGCAGAGCAAGTCTCATAGGCAGCAGTGACTCCAAAGCAATTTGTAGTGGCTCTTAGGTGATATTGAGGACTGCCTACAATACAGTAGTGTCAGTAGAAGGCTCTGTAAGGGCGACCTCTGGGAGTTGCGGCTAATCATGCAACTGGCAGAGGGGAATCCAAAGTATATTAATATATGTGTAGGTAAACAGTATTAACAGTTACACACCTGGCAGAGGAGAATCCAAAGAGAACAAGTCTAAAGATCCACCCTGCCAGGCGTTGAAGAAAATAAGGTAAGTC
>JAGGAP010000655.1:0-15341 GCA_017657235.1 Termitomyces sp. T73sscA
TGTGCGCCGTCCGAACCGCGAGCGTCTGGTTGAATATCTCTGGTTCCCAATTGGTGCCAACGGGTCTACTCGTTATAAGTTTTCCTTGTTGGTTCGCGCAACTGAAATCAGTCACGAGTAAGGAATGGGGCGCCTCAGATACTATTGGCGAATTTGACCTTGAATTTGACATGCTGTGTGCAGACAACATATAGACGAGCGTTTTCAGTGCAAGAGCTGTGGGCCATGCTCCACCAAGAAGGAAGATTTGATTTCATTCAGTACCGAAACAAATCACGGATAACAAATAACAGCAAGCAACGAGTCCAGCCTGACTCTTGTTTCACTCTTGAAGCTTGTAACCTAAGGGTCGAAATGTTGGACCATTGAAATACACGTGAACGTGTGAGCTCTCAATTAACAAAATGGTCAAGAACGAATGGGCTTGCCTCTTCAGAGACTTTTGTAACCCTTTCTCAGATAAGCGTGTTCTGCAATGCAGCACGTTGAAGACTGGAAAATGAAATATGTAAAATAGAACAGAAATGGTAACTACATACCTGGATAACAAAATGAATAGAACCAAGGAAAACTGTCTAATGGTTGCGCCTGTCATGTAGATATCATTACACCTGGCTCCTCCTTGTTAAGAGGAGTGGTCAAGACCAAGTCCAGCGACCACCAAGAGAAAGAGAGAAGAAAAAGAAAAAGAAAAAAGGCATGTCACTCCCATTGCTTCCCAAGTCGTCGTTTACTGTGTGTTCTCTCGTTTGCATGGAATCCTTGAATTGCCTCCAACGTGTGTTGTTGTACCCCTTCCACCTCACTAGGAACTCTGAGACTCTCCCTCTCATCCTTTGCTCTTGCAGCTCTATCTCAACTTCATCTCGGCTCTCCATCTGTACTGGTGGTGGTGGCTCCTGTCAAAGGCCTAGGGTAGTGCCTTCATATGTGGAGACAAGGCATGAGACATGGAATACCTTGTGGATTGCCCATCTATCTGGGAGAGCCAACTAGTAAGCCATGTCTGATGCCTTCTGAATGACCTGGATGGCCTAAACCTCTTCTTGAAGTCCAGCTTGTGGTTCTCCCAGCACAATCACCTGCAATATAGTCTGGGGCCTCATCTACCCACACATCATAAAGATGCTTCATCTGCTCCTCAGCCACCAACAGTGCCTTCAGCTCTACTTGCACCAATGTGGGGCTCCAGGCCCAAGAAGGGTCTTAACCCACACCCTCCCTCCTATTTGGCCCCCTACCCACTAAAACCCCGCTTTGGGCCACTTCCTGTTTTCTGTGGCTTGTCTAAGATTGATATATCAACTATTCCTGTTTTCTCCCATGTTTTTGTTACAAAAGTAGAGTATTGAGAGCTTTCTTGCATAACTTTTTATTCATTATTTAAGGTCCAGCTCTGCCCTCTTTGTGAGAATTTTGTTCCACCTGTTAGTTATTTCTATAATTGGGTAGGGTTTTTGAAATAACTCATTTGCAATGAAGGACTCAGATTAGATGAGCCACTTCAGTTATAATTATTCTATAGAATCTGGTAATGCCCTGGGAGGGCTTTCCGTCTATGTCACATTTTGATACTAGCATGCTGCCTAGGATTGAGTTAATTGACTGATTTGGGAGTATTTCCCCTGTTTTCTTCTGCTACGGGTCTCTTGCCATATCCCACACTATTGACTGGCCTGTGCACTAGCATTCCATTAGGATGTGATTCATAGATTCCTCAGCATTGTCCTTCATCATTGTCTAGCACATAGACTAGTCTCCTGAACCACACTAGGTTGCCCTCCATCACCAAGTCCTTCAGCCTTAACCAGACCAATACTAGTGCTGCCTCCAGGCCCCATAGCAGTGCAAGCTTTTGGTCCTTCTTTGACACTTGATGTATCATCTCTATAATAGCATCTGTTGAAGAACAACTTACATAACCAAACATCATACCTCTGATTATGTGGAGACTTTCCTTTTATGACATGGAGTATTCCAAGTTGCAGTAGTTGAAAAAGACCTTAATGGAGTGAGAATTTCCTGCTAGGTATGGGTGCCAGGCCTTGAATGCCTTCACAACTGATAGAAGGTCTTTATTGTAGACATTGTAGTTGTACTCTGCTAGTTGCATTGCTTTTGAAGAGAATGCTACAGGTTGTTATTCACCACTCTCCACCCTTTGCAACAGGATCACTCCAATCACAAAGTCCAATGCATTCATCTCAACTCAAAAGAGTGCTTCTGTGTCTGGCATTATTGGCACTGTGGTCTCCAGGAATGCCTGCTTTAGCATGTGGAATACTGCCTCTCTCCACTTCTACAAACAATCCTTTGCCTTCAGCTGTTCTAAGGGGCATGTAATAACTGCATAATCCTCAACAAAATGATTATAAAAGCCTAGAGCTTGGTTCATATGCTTCAGATTTCAGAAAACTGGCCAGTCTATGACTCTACTCACTTTCATGGAGTCCATACCAATTTGTCCAGGTGAGATCTTCATGCTTAAGTAGTCCACCTTTGTTGTACAAGACCAGCACTTCTCTGGCTTCAGAAAATGATCTGCCTCTTCACAAATGTGTGCATCATGCTGAGCCAGATCCTCTGGAAAAATGATGATATCATTGAAATAAAGGACTACATATACATCCACCAAGCCATAAAACCACTGAAAGGCTGCCAGTGTGTTTTGCAAACCAAACTGCATAACAAGGAACTCAAACTGCCCATAGCATGTTCCAAAGGATGTTTTCTGCTCATTGCCCTCCTGAATATGTACATTGTAATAGTTCCACCACATGTTGAGTGTGATAAACACCTTTGCAACCTGCAGCTGGTCTAGAAGTTCTGTTGTCAATAGAATTGGGTATGCACCAGGCCTTGTAATAGCATTCAGAGCACAGAAATCAACTACAAGGCATAGCAAGCCATTCTTCTTCATAAAGAAGAGTGGTGCACTATAGAGTGCACTAAATGGACAGATGTACCCCTTGGCCAAGTGTTTGTTGATGAACTTTCATAGTTCCTATAGCTTAGTTAGCACCAGTTGATACAAATTGCCTAGAAATTGGACCTTTGTGCTGTCAACCAGGTCAATTTCTAGTTTATATTTGCAGTGTGCAGGCAGCCTCTTCAATCTTGCCTTGTCAAATACATCCAGGAATCTATAGACCTCCATAAATTCTCCACCTTCTTTACTCCAACATATCCTCTGCCAATGTCTGTGCAAAGCATTTCCCTGCTACACTTCTTATTGACTTCAAATCCAACTGCTGCTTTCAGAATGTGCCACCCCTTCTGCACACCCAATTGCTTTGTTGATACATGCCCTCACTACTCTCACTGCCTCCTCCTTCTAGCTGCACCAGAACTGGACCTTTCTCATCTGTGCTCTTTTCAACTTGATGTGCCACTCCAACCTGTGCTAGGACCAATGAATACTCTCCATCTGGCACCACACACATTTGACTTCCATGCAAATGCTTGCACCATGTGTGGTGGTGCAATCTCTGATTTTAACACAGTCACAATCACCTCAATCTTTAAAATCATTAGTACTCACTTCCCCAACTTTTTTTCTTCCCCCTCACTTACAACCTTCAAAAACTTCACCTTACAATTCTACTGTTTATGCTACAAACAAAAGTTTTACTTACTATAAAAGATTTAGCTAGTTAGGTTTGAAATACAGTTTATTCTAATTAACTACCTACATCTGAACTCTAGTGTATTGTCACTGCAGACTTCACCTGATCTGCTGTCCATGGAAAAAAAAAATTAGAGTTCTATTCCAGTGTATGGCCTTCATTTCACTATTTTCTGCAATGCAGCACATTGAAGAGTGGATAATAGAACAGAAATGCACAACTACATACCTGGATAACAAAACTAATAGAACTAAGGAAAACTGTCTAATGGTCATGCATTGTTGTATGTAGTTGTCATGTGAGTAGTCTGTAATATAGAGGTATCATTACAAATGCCTTCACTGTCAACTGCAGATTTGAAGCAAACATTGATCAAAAAACCAGGATATAGCCAATTTTGACAGATTCTGTCACAAATACTCTTGACTAAATGTCCAAAATCATTATTTCAAATCCTTAAATCTAGTCCTCAAGAGACTGCCCAAACCTTAAGCCAAAGCATGCTTTTGCTCCTCCATCCATCATCATTACAAGCTCTATATGCCGGACACAGATCACAGAAATAGTTTGGCTGGTAAGGGATACAGGGACAAAGTTATTAGAAATCAGACTAAATGTTAAGACCGCTAAAAACAACAGAATATTATTCCTCAGTCTGGTATAAGTGACTGTATTGCTATGACTGTACCTAAGAACAACAGAATGTAATTCTACAGTTCAGTCAGTATGCGTGTAATGTATAAATAAACTAATTCTACGCATCCTAAATCCAGTATAAGTGACTGAGGGTGCATCTACAATGTGCATGTCTTTATATAGATGTGGGTGGACAATGGGGCCATTGTTTACTGTGTGATGAGTGTCAGTATAATGCAGTGGTGGCCGTGGCCCTGTGCGTGACCCTATGTGAAGAGTGTATGTGATGTCATTGAGGTCTGAACTCGAACAAAAGTACCCAGGGACGTAAGACATCAGATAAAAACACTTCGTCAGACACTAGGCATGAAGATTGGCATCCGTCTTTGCAGCTTTCCACCGCAAACCTAAGAAAGCGACATTCTCCTCGAAGCTACCATTGGCCTGTTTCCAGGCCTCCCACATTGGTCGTGATACACATTGGCTACGAGTGTCGGAATCAAAGGAAGCTGCTATCATATCCAATGCTCTCGAAGGTGAAGGGTGATCCTTAATGATAGGCAACAATAACTCAAGGCCATTGTAATTATGAAGATAGATGAGCAGAATGTAAAATCAGAGAGAAAACTGACTGGCATACCATGACAATCTCCATGAAAGTATTTCCCAACTGGAAAATATCCACCTTGAACGGGTCATATGGCTCATTGATGAGGAGCTCAGGAACAGTCCGGTCTTGTCCACACATCCCAGTTTCTGTTTCACATGGTTCATCAGGATAGTAACGTGAAATTCCAAAGTCAATGAAGTAGTATGGAACTGGACCGACAGTCCATCGAGGGCGGCGATCCATGCCTATGGTGACGCCATCATGGGTGTTGCTCTTGACAGGAAGGAAGCCGCGAGGAATAACTTTGGATGCATCCATCATGAGGTTGAGCATACATGCATCTCTAATACGAAAACAAAACTAGTCAAAGTCAAACAAAATGAATGATGCTCCAAAAATCACCTGTGCGCAATCTTGTGTGCATGCATGAAATCAAGCCCCCGGAGGAGGCTATTCTTGACTCATTTCTGTAGCAGAAAATAGTTCTTGCCTGCAAAAATTGTTCCAATGCTTCTACAACTTCACAAGCGTTCGAATAGCACTGAGGTGAATTGGAGAAGCTGTGGCATTACAAGCAAAGCCTCCATTTGATTGTCAGGAAGAGGTATGATATCAAGGACGGGGACAGTATTATTTCTAGTATCCAGCGTGGCGAGGATAGATATCGGGCAAAATGTAGCTCTGATCCGTTGGAATCAACGCATTTCATCATAACCTTGCAGCCATCACTAATTCGGGTTGCATCGAGAACCTTGTTAGATTTCTATTAAGTCATGATAAGTATGCCGAACCCCACAAAGCGATGGAAACATACGTATGCCACGATAGAATCCTCAAATCCACTGAGATCATGCAAAGGCGATTTACAGTCTTTCCAAGAGGGTATCCAATCAGGTTGATACCTAGGTCGTAGCTGATAGCCATGAGAAAGGAAGTAGGGCTGGTGGTCAGCCCAGAATATCTCGTCTATTGACAGATCGCCGAAGAAAACATTGGGATGAACATATTTGAATAAAGAATCTGCGGCTATAGCTGCTTGCAAAGCTTTCGGAGCATCTTTCCACGCCATAGATGGCTATCATCGAACTGTCTCTCGAAGGATTCGCTGGACATGGTCTAGTTGTGTGTTTTTGAAGTTATGGATTGCGGCACTAACTTACGAGGGGATGTGTTGTTACCTAATGATAATCAAAACTGATTACATCGCTTGTCCAGCAGCCGAACGAGAAATGAAATAAACTTGAAGCATCCCATCGTCGCAATCTACTTCTCTGTCGTTGTACTGATGTTCAGGAGCTCAGAAATGACCTGGCAGCGAGAACCCCTGGAGATTCTGATTTGAAGTGATATCACAACCGCCAAACAAAAGATTGTCGATTGTCACCATGGTTGTCGGTGCTACATCAGAAACTTCCCGGATAAATGGTACGCCTGTCCAAATATAAGTACTTGAATGCTGAATATCGGAAACCGTATACGTAAGGTCTCATCTTGAAAAACACGGCGCCAATGTGTACAGATGATGAGTACACTACGTCCTTGTGATGTCGAGCACGATCTTCTAAACGAGATTCTTTTCAACGTGCTGGGGGTATCCATGCGCCGAAGAGTCCGAGCTGAAGGAGATACAGTTGTGGACGCTCAAATACGACAATAAGTAACAACCCATTTTGAAGGTACGAGTGTGCCTAAATCCTGTATATAATCGTAAAAACATGTTATTTGAGGTCCAATGAGTTGAAATACACGAGCCGATTCAATCAGGTTGATACCTAGGTCGTAGCTGATAACCACGAGAAAGAAAGTAGGCCTGGTAGTTGGCCCAGAATGTCTCGTGTACCCGCGGATCGCTGAAGAAAAGATTCGGATGAACGCTTTTGAATACAGGATTTGCGGCTATCGCTGCTTGCAAAGCCTTCGGAGCATCTTTCCACCTATGTGTGCTATGCCATAGACGGCTATCGTCGAACTGTGTTTTGAAGGATTCGCTGAACATCGTGACAAGTCAAGTAATAATTATGACCTTGCCATAGCAACACTCTTACAATACCTTGGTCAAGCAGACAAATGCATATGTAATTTTCTTGGCGTTGATGGGAATCCATTTCAATCTTCAACGACACAATGCCCTTTGCAAGTGCCTTTTCTATGTAATACATATCATAATGGAAGACATGTTTGGTATGGAATCAATCCTCCATGTCCGATCATAACTCTGACTATGTACAATCCTTCATTCCTTCCTCAAAGAAGCATTAAGGGGCCCCGAGACTGGTTTACTTAGATTGCAGCTTGGACAATATTACCTAGTCTATGACCTACCCGAACCCATGGCCAAAGACAACAAGCAATGGGCTCCATTCAAGTCGTTAGGACCGAACGCAAAAGTCATATTGTGTGCCAGGCTCTCAACAGTTGAATTGTCAAAGTAGCTGTCGAGTTCGCGTTGCGTGGAGAAACGAAATCTATGATGACAGGGAGAAGCAGGACAACTACCTGACGTTTCTAAGTGAGCATCCATTTAATCACTGTTGCAGCATGATATGATTGATCTTACCAGGAGCGAAAGCACCATCGTCTACGTCGTCTTTTGTCTCTTTGCTCTGTGAACCGCTCGAATCATTGAAGGATTGGATGTGTGCCGTTGGGTGGGTTGATAATGGTGGCGAGATGTTGTCTGCTCTGGCTACGCTAGCTGTGATCTCAGGGCCGACTGACATGATAGGCGGGCGCGACGGAGCCTCCTTTGGGTCGACCACTTGCCAAGTACCAGCTGTGGATGTCGCGTAATGTTCCGTTTTGTCCAGACTAGTGCAAGTGACCTCGTCTCGTGCTAGTGCCGCGTCTGACTTGTACTGGTTCAGCCCTTCTTTCGCCATCATCACGCAGGCATCTGAGTTCGAGTATTTGAACTCTTCCTCGCTGTGGTTATAGTAGTCTGACCATTCTCGATAACGGTGTCGTATCTGGAGCAAAGCGCGATCAACATTCCTCTCCCTTTCGCAAGATTCAGTAATAGTTCCGTGCGTATCGGCTTCTTCCGGTAATGTTAAAGGAATGGATTGCGGTGTCAGAACATATGTGTCGTCATCGCTTTCAGATGACAGATCGCGGCATGAAGTCCTCGGCGAGTCGCTCCGGAGAGTCTCCAGGAACTCGAATGGCGCTGTAACGTCTCTGATCAGCTGCTTTGCATTGTCACTAGCGAAAAGTTGAGTCCCAGAAAGATATGCGTCTCGCACATTCGCGCCTTTTCTAGGAACCATCGTCAATCGAAGAGCCGTTGGCTCATTCCCGTTCTTCGCAATATTAGCGGCCCCTTTTGATCTCTTCTCTCTCTGCCATCGGTAGGAGGATGTTAGCCATACGTTATGTTACCAGGAAATAGATGGTCCACCTTCGGAATCTGTTCTCCCTTCATCTCCTTGATACAACGACAATGATCCCGATGTTTATTCCATAGACCACCATAGTACATAGATCGCTGGTCGAGCTTGATCCATCGAAGACAGCCTCGGCATTTCACCGACTTTGGCAGCACTTTAAGCGTCCATGGATCAGCTTCGAGTCGGCAACGGCGTTCCTCCGTATCCATGACATTCTTGCGCCTCATGCGTATATGCTCATAGATGCCGCCTTCAAATGTCGGTGTGGGCTTCGATGTACGCAGGCAAGTCCGTGGCTTTGGCAGTGTATGGTGCAGAGCAAATACTGACGTAGAAGCAGTATCGGATACGTATTTTGTGCTGGAACATCTATGTCTCATGAGCGTTTCCTTCAAGATGTGTGGGGCGATGGTCGAAGACGGCCGCAAGTAATAAAAAGGATGTAACGGGAAGAGAAAAAGCCACCGAACGGAACCTATTTTGTGGAGATGATGCTTCTTTGGTCTAGAACCCGCGCTTGCTTTATGTTTTATCTCGAGGCATGCGTTGATGGGACTTTCCATTTATGCTCGAATCTCATTTCAATTGTGGGTCCTTGTTGTTGCCGGTCAATTATCACTCGCCTTGTTTCTCCTTGCTAGTGGCTGACGGAAAGTTTTTGTCCCTTTTTCCCTCTTGTCTCACACAAACTGCACGGCTCATCGAAAGCTAGATATCCTTGCGCGTCAAAGTTCTTCAATTTCACGAGAAACACGGCTCGGCTCGTTGGTGTCAAAGATTGATTTTCTCGCCACTCGTCGATAACGGCCACTCTGATGCTTGGAAACATAGAGTTTGTCGAGGGTACGAAAATGAGAGGTAAGTATTCTGGGCAGGCGATCTTAGGAATCTGTTCTTACAAGACACTCTTAATTTATGCAAGCCTTGGCTGATGAGCTTTTGGCAGCAAATGTATAGCTTCGACACCTTAGACCAAGAGCAACTTTACGAAGGAGAAAGATGTCCTTATCTGAGCTATTCTAAGTAAGATCAGGTTATTTACCCTTTGGCAGAAGCTGCAGGTCAGTGATCAAGAGGATGCTGTAACCGATGAATCCGGGATCGATGATCACTATTGTCCCTGTTCACACCCACAGAAGCACAGCCCTTGTTCCTGAACAGAATTTTCCACGGGTACAAAACTTTCTGCCTTTGTTCTTTTACAGTTGAATTGATTGAAGTGTGCGGTCCTCAGCTCCAGCGTGTATGGTGTCGTCCGAGTGCGTCTGAGAATCCATCTTATAGGACCCTTCAACTCCGCAGCATTAGAAAGAACACAACCCACACTTCGGGAAATTCCCAGAGTTTCTTGAGTTCTTTCTGATTCGACTAGTCCAATCGAGATACGGTTAGTGCATAGTATGTGAGAGTTGTACATACAAACGACTTTACGTATCACGATTTAACCGCCAGGGTGAGAATACTTCGCTATGGGTCCTTGGTGTAAGTCCGCTATAACCTCATGCGTATACATTGGGATCTCGGTGACAGATATTGCTGTTCTTTCAGGTTTCAAGTCAGCTTCATGATCAATGACTCTCACCACACAGGGCGTTCGCGGGCATAGTATGGCGGAAAACAGAAATTGGACCGAGGTTAGATCTGTGCTCGCGACATTGTCAAGATGACGAGGTCCTGATCACGATGTGCATTCCTCAGTACACGAGACTTCCTTGTTCTTGTCAGACGCTCTCACAGATGTATATATCAGGCACCGAAGATTCGCTTTGGGTTGATCTGTCACGATTCGGAAGTCTCATGCTGCAACATGATCAATTCGTACATGCTTATGTGACCTCTAGCAATTAAGTATCACTGGTCCTCACGCGAAAAAGGGAGGGAGGAAAGAAGAATCACTTTCATCACGAGCAGAGTATGTACCCACACAGGAAGAAGAAGAACGACAATATCCAGTCTAATTGGGCATAATAGTAATGCAATAATAACCATTGATAGGCGTGTACTAGTAAGTACAGAAGGCACGTCAGTTAAAAAAAGAACCTTGGGCCACTATACCCTTAAAGGAAAGTGGAGAGAATCGAAGGTCTTGATACTTCCATTGATAATAACATGAGACCGAAAGAGCACGTAATTCTGATGGATAGATGCCGTTTCTCTCCGGGGCGACATGAGGACAGACCATCGATGGAGTCAAACCAGATGTCTTTCCTGGTGCCGACTGCGAATGGTACCTCATACGGATGTGGAGGATATTTAGTCGTGAGAAGGACTATGATAGTGGATACTTGCTCAATGCATTACTACGTCGTCGCAGCGGATCCATCAGAAACGATCGTGGCATATAGTCATTCGCAAGAGAACAGTCCCTTCGGGGAAAGAGCGCGAGCAGTATAACCGAAATGACAACAATATGAGGTCATGAGGATTGTAGTGTCCAAGCAAGCTGCACATTACTTCCTGTCGTAAAATTCCATGAAGTCCTTGAACGTGAGATTGGTGGGTGACTACTGAGGAAAGAGTCAGGAACATGCCTGTCGAGTCCTACGGGTGGTAGCTACTGCACCAAATGATGTTCCTCCACTCCATGCTCAGCATTCGTGAGCACACATTTGATAGCAAGTTTGCTGGGTCCGGAGCCTGTGGATGGATAGTGTGTGAAGAACAAGGGAAGGTCGGACCGTTTCCATTTATGTCGGTTGTTTATCCACTGGTTCCGATCAAGGTGTCTCTCATGAGCCTTTAACCTCCTTAAAGCCCCATCGTTCAGGCGACATCATGCTACGAGCCTCAGGCAGATTGACTCGGAGATTTTGCTTGCGCTCGACGTCGGCACTTGATATTTTTACAATCTAAGGGCCCACCTTTCTGACTCAGTCAACAGTTACAGCAGAATGTCTAAAGCCGGGACTACGCCCAATGGGTTATCGCGAGAAATTTTCACGTCTGCAGACGACCTGTTGGCGCTTGGGAATCGACACGTCACCAAGGGCGTTGCGAGACTGACCGAGGGCATTCTGGCTAAAGGCCAAGGTTCTTACGTCCAATATGAGGATGGTCAGAAGCTTCTCGACTTTAGCACAGGCATCGGCGTGACTGGCTTAGGTCCGTACATCGACTTGTCGTTCTCTTCGTTCTGACACGTTCGTAGGTCATTGCCATCCGAAAGTCAGTGAAGCTGCAGCTAAACAATGTCTCACCGTTGTGCATGTCCAAGTACGTCGCATCGCATAGAAATGGCAGTATCCATTTCTCATCATCGAGTTTGTAGTGCAGCATCGCGTTCCACAGGCCTTACCTGGAGCTCGTCGAGCGTTTGCTGCCGGTCATGCCGCATCCCTCGTTGGATTCTTTCTTTTTCTGGAACTCAGGATCTGAGGCTGTCGAAGCCGCTATCAAGCTCGCACGCGCATCGACTGGCAAGCAAAACATCATTGCCATGCAAGGTCTGCTTCCAGTCCCCCTTGCGGATCTCAATAATGGTGACACATGTGTCCAGGCTCATTCCATGGACGCACATACGGTGCCATGGCAGTGACAAACAGCAAGACCGTCTACTCTGAGGGCGTTCTTCCCCTCATGGTATGCCCTCTTCACCTTTACACTCAAATTTCTCTCATATTTGTAGCCCGGAGTGTTCAGTATCCCTTACCCTTACTGGCACCAATTCGGGCTACCTCCATCTACGCCCTCCGCGACCCTCGTTGCGCAGTCTCTCTACCAGTTCGAGCTCCTCCTTGCACAAAGAAGCGCACCGCGCGACACTGCCGCCGTCATCGTCGAGCCCCTTCTCGGCGAAGGCGGATACGTGCAAGCTCCGCCTGAGTTCCTCCAAGGCCTCCGCACGATTTGCGACAAGCACGGCATCCTGCTGATTGTCGACGAGGTACAGAGCGGCTGTGCGCGCACCGGCAGGTACTTCAATATCGAGTACAGCGGCGTACGCCCCGATATCTTGGTAATTGCCAAGGTACTTTCTGTCTGTCTGTCGTCAGATGGGCTCTAAAGTAGACGTAGGGCTTAGCGAATGGTTTCCCTCTAAGTGGGATCGTCAGCCGCAAGGAGCTCACTGATAAGATGAAGCCCGGGTCCATGGTATGCCCACGCCCGTTTTTATCCCTAACTCCACATATATATAACTCGTCAGGGTGGCACGTACGCCGGCAACGCTGTTTCTTGCGCGGCCGCAGTCGCAGTCGCGGACGCGTTCAGAGAGGAGAACATACTTGCCAACGTCCAAGCCAGGTACGTACTCCCTCTCTTGCCTCCTCCCTTCCCCCTCGCTCTAATACCCTGCTTCACTAGGTCCAAGGAACTGATTGCCGGACTCGAAGCGTTGCGCGCCGACCCGGCCGTCGCGCCCTTTATACTCGATGTCCGTGGAACGGGTCTCATGGTTGCGGTCGAGTTCACGTCCCCCTCGGGCCCAGGCGCGGACTTTGATCCGCTCACGAAGAAGGAGAGTCCTAAGAGCTTGGCGTCGCGCGTGTCGAAGGCGTGTCTTGCGAGGGGTATGATCATCTTGACGACTAGCGCGTATGAGGTCGTGAGGTTCATTCCTCCTCTAAATATTACCGCGGAGGACCTGAAGAAGGGAGTTGACATATTTGCGGAGGCAGTGAAGCAGGTTGTCAAGGAGGGGTGAAATTCGAATGTGTAACTCGTGTAACCTTGTTAAATAACGTGTATCTTCCATTTCTGTTGTAGGTATACAGATTTCTACCAGTGCTCTCGTATTGTGCGGTGATGTCTGGAACTAGCTAGAGGGACATCTGAATTGCTCACAATAATACAACGCGAATGGAAAAAGACGCGGAATTCCCTTCCTTATGGACACACCCGGAATTGAACCGGGCACCGCCCGCAAGCAACTCTAGATCTATGCTAAGCGGGCGTGATAACCAACTACACCATGTGCCCAGATGCGGTTCATTTCGGTCGCGTCGTCAGTTGCCACCTAACGCGGAGATATGTTCAAATGCGGACTGCCAGACCTGGCAGTGACCGAAAGCACAAGAAAACGCATGTCAGATTCAAAGCGATGCGCCCAGCGCGAAGTCAACGAAATCGACGCCTCGACACATCAAAAAAGCAGAAATCGCGCAATCGTGTTCTTGCATGCGGATAGCAACAAGACACCTAATACCCGAGGTCGGCTGAATCGATTCATACCACACCCCTCGACGATCTATATAAGTACATGACAGAGTGAGCCCGTGACGGTGTGGAGCACACTCACAGTAGTAGCCGCAGCGGAGCGTACGCAGTCTGGCAGTGGGAGAAGATATGTCTCCAATAGCTGCCCTCCGCCAGAGTTTTTTCAATTGAGTATTTAAGACACTGAGATTTGGGATAAAGTTTGAACAATCATTCAAGGTGAGGACTAACAAGTGACGGGTGGGATTCTACTTAGTAATGATTAACCTCCTCTCATGTCAACTTCAAAATATTAATTTTTTATTCTGATGGAGGGGAGGTATGCAAGCCAGATATGTACTTATAATTAGGATCTCAGGCTATTTGAAATCAGATTGGAAGCCCCTCAGGCCTTTCTCGGAGAAACCTCAGCTTCCTCGAGCTTACTGTCGATGTACCCAGGTTCTTGAGATTTTTACAGCCGTTTCCACTTGTTCAGTTGTTTGGTGTGATTATCCGCGATGCCGACTCAAGCCGAGCTTGCCGCAGAGGTGACAAGCTGCTCCTAAGTATCTATCAATTCTCCCTCTAGGAGAGCTCGATAAATTGATTTACGACTTGTACTCGTCACCAAGAAGTATCAATCCACAACATCAAGACCCCAGTAACATCGAGGGAGAGTTTGGAAATGATTTGAACTTCATTGATATTGACTGACCTTCGAGTGGAGGAAGGAATGAGGACATACCGATTTCATTGAATGATAAAGTCATAGTGTCCCGTACGAGTTCCACTCGAGCTACTCGCTACTTGCAGACTAAACAAGCGGAATTCGAAGGGGCATATCGTTATGAAAACGGCTGTAAAAGTAATTGTTGGAACCGGGGACATACGGCCCGTCAACTCTGCTGCGGCCAGTTCCATGGTCTGTCATCTGAAAATCTATTTATCTATCTATTATTTGAAAACCTTATCCTGCCAAAAATTTGTCCATTAAGAATGGCACGACAGCCGTGTGGTGACCAGGTTCTCAGCTTAGGTTCCCTTTTCCTCTGTGACCCAACAGTGACCCGGACCTCGCTTCCCTCAGGCTCCTAGTTGTATCTACTAAGCCGTTGCTCTTGTACGACCCTCGGTTGCACTGGTCACTTGAAATTCTCGCGGGCGGCCTTTTGGAACTGCAACGGTTGGCTCTTGGATTTCTAGTCTATCATAGTACAAATGAGTCATGACTGATTGACAAGGATGACACCCTGATATATCACACATCATAACTGCATCCTCTCATACGGTTCTGCTTGTTTTTAAATCAGACTACTCCGGGTTTCTCTCCCACATGTATTCGATGCGATCTTTCTGGCCCTGGTCCATCTTCTTGATGGTGTAAAAGTATCTGGCAAGAGTCCATTACAAACATGACATGGGCATTTAGAGTGGACACAGCTGCCAAGGACGATCTCTCATTGGCTTTTAATTTAAAAAGGGGAGTGTGAACGATTGTGAAAAAGCAGAACCTTGGCATGGTTCTCTCACTGTCGTCCGGTCTGTTTTTTCAAGTTGGCCTCAAAAGATATTTTCCTTTCAAAATCCTTTATGCAAAAAATAACATGTTTCGTTTTTCAGTACTTATCAAAAGGCTATAAGCCCGCCCTGCCACCACTACACCGGGTAGGTCAGCCATGTGTGCGCACTTGGACAACCCTTGATTGCACTGATCACTCTCGGATCTCGCGGATGGCCTTTTGGATTTGCAGCAGGAGGCTCTGTCCTTGAGCCAAAGATAATGACGTCATAGTATGGTTTTCTGACCACTCTATAACAGCTGCGTTGTCTTATATGGTTCTACTCGATCTAAAGACAAACTATGCCTGGTTTCTCTCTCACGCATGTAATTGATGCGATTTTTCTGGATCTTGTCCATCTGCTTGATGGTATACAGCGTATCCGGAA